>PVKH010023591.1:0-13819 GCA_004027955.1 Chaetophractus vellerosus
TTGGCTGCTGATTTGTTAGTACCTGTGCTGCTGGGCACAATCCTAGCAGGTGCCTCCCCTGCCCAGTCCTTCACCTCTCTCCTAACCATTCATCCCATTCTTCCCCAGATCAGCTTCTGGAACACTTCCTGGTCCTGCTACTGCTTTGCCCCCACAACTTCCAGTGGCTCCCCGTGGCTTTGAGAATGGATCTCAAGTTCCTCCACCTGGCATTCAGCCTCACTTTTGCAACACTGATTCCCACTGACCTTCACAGCCCCTGGGCTCAACCGCACCAGACCTCTTGGTTACCAATATATGCCCGACAGTTCCAAGCATCCGGCCTTTGCTTGTGCTGGGCCCCCTACCCGGGATGCCTCCCCACAAGGACCTTCCATAAGACCGCCACCCTTCCAAATTGGACCTCTGCTTCAAGGCTAGTGCAAATGCCACTTTTACTGCCCTGAATCCCCTAAGCACAGTGACACAGGAAGAAGCTGAAATAATCTAGAAAGACATAATTTGATGTGTCCTGAATGCCCTGCTTTCTCTGCTAAGTGGATTTTAGCAAACAATGTTTCCCAATTCCAAGTGTGGCATTAATATCAATAGCTCTTGTAAAACCAGCAGGGTAAGTCTTGCTTTTAGCCCCGGTGCAGATGTTTAATTAATCAGGGCCGCCGTCCTTGTTTGCCCTTGACTGAGTTTCCCTGATGATTACCCACCGGAAAACTCAGCTCTTTAATGCAAACAATGGCCTGATTAATGCTTTGTGCTGTGCACCAGCTTTGGGGGAGCGGCCCCTCATTAGCGAGTCAGCCCATACTCCAGAGTTTGGTCCTGAAAACGCAAACCTCATTTCACACACAACTGTCTTTCCATTTTCTTATGTGTCAACCTTTCCTTAACTCCCAACTTTGATTTTGAGTAAGGAAGTTTGCATCAAGTGAAGATAAAGTATTAAATTATTCTGACTTTGCTTAGTTTGGGGATGGACTTGGGCGGTGAAAACACCTTGCATCGAGCCGCGTGGCTGCCTCTGCATCCTGAGCTCCAGCGTGCCTTCCTTTATTTGATAGTCACCGGGACCCATTCAGTCAGTCTCTTTCTCCCTCACTACAAAAGAGGGGGGAATCAGATGATGAAGTGAAAACCTTTAAATAAAATATCATTCACACAAAGGAAAAGAATTTTCCTCTGGGTCATTATCAGTGGAAGTCCAGTGAAAAGATAATAAGCACTAGATTCCTGATTAATTAAACATTTGTGCTCATTGTATGCAATTATTCTGGGGAAAATCAACTCTGGGACATCTGTTTACTCAACCTTGGGCGGAGAAACCACCAAACTGCCCTGCATCTCCCCGACAATGTTTCAAATTGTAGAACTGATAGCAAGTAAGCCCAAGGAATGTGCCCACTAATTTTCTAGGTTGGAAACAGATGACTGCTACATGAGCAATAAATTATGAAGGCTGAGTTAACTCAAATAGGGTTAATTGGGAAAAATCTAAAGTAACAACATTTTAATACATATTTATCAATACACATAATCATTTATGTTATACAGCAATTACATAGAGATGATAAACATTTTCATGAATGCTTCAATTATTATTGCTTTTTACCCAGTGAAACCACATTTCTATCTTTTTCTTTTTCACCCATTTAGGTTTCTAGCTTCGATGATTTTCCTAATACCCTTGACCATTTAATTATCATTCCTGTCTTATCCTCCTCCCCTGGCAGTTGGGCCAGGGAAGGTCCATGGACAGTTTTGTGGGAACACTAGGAATGAGCAGAAGTGGATGCTTCTCACCTTGTCAGTTGATGAGCTAAAACCTCAAGTTGTGTCTTGAGAAGGACCAAGGCCCAAGAATAGGTTAACAGAGAATGAAAATGAAACCCAGGAGGTCAAATGGGAGGAGACCTGGGCCGCGTTGGAACAAGGAATGTCGAGGTGGCTTGAGGGTCCACTAGCTGGAATCCAAACACCTGTAGCAGCTTCCGGTGAGACCCCAGGGTCTCTGGTCTCTCAGCCAGAGAACTTTCACTAGAAGTAATGAAATGAGCACAAAGGCGTGAGGAATGGCTAACCACTGGTTGGTTCTCCCTATCTACAGGATACCGTACACATCTGTTGAGACCCCAGCTCAGGTGGAGAAGAGCTGGGATGTCCCTAGATTTTCCCAGTAGAGGACCCTAAAGCCTTCGGGTGCCAGTGTGAAGACAGGGATAGGTTACCACACCTACACCTCAGGCCTGTGTCCTCTCCTGTAAATGTGGAGCTTAGTGTGGCGTCCCTAGAAAGTCTGGTCTTTCTCCATTTCATACTAGAGCTCCTGGAGCTGAAGTGTAGATGCTAGACCTGGGGTGACTAGTCATCGCCACTCTTCAATTCCAGAATATTTTCATCACTCCAAAAAGATACCCTGTACCCGTGAAACAGTCAGTCCCCATACCCCTCTTCCCCCACTCCCGGCACCACTAGTTTGCTTTCTATCTCTATGGGTTTGCCTAGTTTGGACATTCATATAAGTGGAATCACACATTTGTCCTTTTGTGTCTGGCTTCTTTCATTTAGTACATTTTCAAAATTCATCCATGTTGTAACGTATATCAGTGCTTCATTGCTTTTTATGGCCAAATTATTTTTCATTGTATAGATACACCATATTTTATTTATCCATGCATCAGTGAGTTAATAGACATTTGGGTTTTTTCTACCTTTTGGCTATTGGAAACAGTGCTTCTACAAACATTTGTGTTCAAATTTTTGTGTGGATATGTTTTCAATTTGGGAGGTTATATACCTAGGAGTGCAACTGCTGGGTCATATGGTAACTACATGTTTAATTTATTGAGGAACTGCCAAACTGCTTTCTACTGTGGCTACTCCATTTATATTCCCATCAGCAATGTATGAGGGGACTGTATTGGTTTCAAAATTGAAAGTCTCACGTTCCAGGAACTGCCTCAGTCCCACATAAACCTGGATGGTTGGTCACCATAATGGTAGGTTCTTAGTGGGCTCAGAGTAGCATGGAACAGTAAAAATCAAAGTTATGGAGGCAGTTCTCAATTGAGTGCCATCAGGTAGAAATTGTCCAACACTATGCAGGCCAGGCAGGTAGTACACAGGCCCCTGAAGTAAAGGGTAATGGCATCTCTCACATGGTCGTCATTACCAGGGCTTGATCCCAGATCTTCTTATGCCACTTGATGTGTTTGTGGGTCCTTCTCACTTTAATGTGTATACCTGTCACCTGAAGGATTGTTAAAATTCAGATTCTCCTTCAGCAAGTCTGACATGGGGCCCAAGATTCTACATTTTTTATAAGCTCCCATATGATGCTGGTCCATGGACCACACTTTGAGTGGCAAAGATGTTGATGTCCTTGAAGCTCCCTCAGGGACTGACAGCTGCTAGATCATTAATGTGCTAGCAAGAGTGAGGAGGTGACAAGGCTGGAAACTATACCATCAAAGAGCTGTTCTACATAAACTAGGACATCCATACTCCATAATGAAGCAGGTGAACCATTCTACCATCTTATGTGGTATAGCAACAAAGGTGTAACTCTAGTACATGATTGATATTCTCCTTCTTGCCATAGTCTGGGAAGTGGATAGTACCCAGGTAAGCATTATTATAAAAGGCTTTGAAAAGCATCTTCTGAAACCAGGATGCCCAGAAAGGGATGAAATTAAAAAGTAAACAATGCCCTTCTCCCACCAAAAAAACAAACACACACACACAACTTGTAGATTATTAGATCATGGAGGTAGAAGACCTCCTTTAAAAAGAGTATAGCTCATACAGATGGAGAACCTGTGCAGGGAATAGAAATTATAATATTCATGAGGTTGTTTGTGGAGCATCAGATTCTAAAAGGCAAGCCATTTCAACATGCTGGGCCTCCCAGGACTATCTTTGAGTGGTCCTGTTTTAGTTTGCTAAAGGCCTGCCAATGCAGTGTATCAGAAATGGGTTGGCTTTTACAACCGGGATTTATTAGGTTAAAGGCTTACAATTCTGAAGCCATCAAGAGATGCTGTCTCACCAAGCTGCAGCTGTGGGCGATCAGGCACATGGCAGTGTCTGCTTGTCTCTCCCCTCTATGCGGGACTCATGTCTTTCAGCTTCTGGCTAAAGTGGCTTCCTCTCAGCCTCTGTGTTCCATTGGTTCCAGCTTCTGGTCCCCAGGGCCTTCTCTCTCAGCTTTTGGGTTCTTCTTTGTCTCTCCAGCTTTTTTCCGCATCTGTCCTTTGATTCCTCCATTTATAAAGGGCTTTAGTAAGAGGAGTAAGACCTGCTCTAGTGAGAGGGGAAAGAGTGGGGTATATGGGAACCCCCTATATTTTGGGTGTAACTTTTCTGTAATCTAATACTTCTTTAAATATAAAGGGGGGCCGGCTGAGGCCCTGGGTTCGGTCCCCAGGGCCTCTCCAGGCAGGCGGACTGCTTGAGAAGGCAAAAGCCACCACGGGCAGAGTAGAGCCGCCTGCGGGCAGAGCAGAGCCGCCCGCGAGCGAGGCAAGCCGCCTACGCAGTGAGCTGACTTGGTGCGTCACCGCAGCGGGGGTGGGGGGGAAGGGGGGAGACAAAAAGAAAATAAAAAATAAATCTTTAAATATAAAGGAAAAAAATGCTAAAAAGGGAATAAAGGAATGGCTGTCATAAAGATTTTAAAAAGACCCACCATAGGCTATGCCCTACTGGAGCAAGCTAATTAAATGGCCTTAACTGATCTAATCTAAACAAAGGTTTACAATAGGTTCAATTTAAGAACATAATTTTGGGGGCCGGCTGTAGCCCAGTGGATAGGGCGCCGGTTCACCACATGGGAGGCCCCAGGTTTGGTTCCCGGGGCCTCTCCCAGAGGGCAGACTGCCTTGAGAGGGCAAGCCACTGTGGACGGGGCAGAGCCACCATAGGCAGGGCAAAAAGCCACCACGGGCAGGGTGCAAAGCCACCACGGGCAGGGCAAGTCGCCCGCAAACTGAACAGAGCCGCCCACAAGCAGAGCAGAGCCGCCCGCGAGCAGGGCAAGCCGCCTGCGCGGTGAGCTGACTCAGCGCGTCACTGCAACAGGGGGGAGACAAAGCAGACACAGAAGAACGCAAAAATGAACACAGCAAGAACAAACAGAAAGGGGGGGATATGTAACAACAACAACAAAAAAGAACATAATTTTCTGGAGTCCATATAGAAGATTCAAATCAACATAGGTCCTAAATCTCAGGTGCCATGAATGTAGCTGTCCTGCCTACATATATGCTCTCTATATTGTTTCTGTTGGGTGTGTCTAAGTTGTATGGCCACTTCTTTCTTCAGTCACGTGGCTTACTAGAATGGGACCACCTGTTAATATGTACTCCAGCTTCCAGGATAGGAGGAACTGCTCAGGGTACTGGCTACATGGTATGCAGCAGAAGGTAGAATCAAACCAATCAAAGAAAGGGACCAGGGTCCCTGTTCTGGACTTACACCTCCAGGTCTGTCAACAACTATCGCTTCTGGTGATCTGAACATTCCCTTTGAGGTAATCCCTCTATGCCTAAGGTAGCCATGATAGCACCCAATAACTCTTATTCCCAAAAGTGGTAATTGCTCTTATAGGGGGCTCAGCTTCCTAGAGATACACAGAAAGGATGGGTGGGGGTGGCCAAGAGTTGGTCCCTCCTCACATGGAATGATCTTCCTGGTGGAGTTGGATGCTCTAGGTTTGATTATGTGGATAAGAGCCAGTTTGAGATAGCCCAGGATTAAGACATTGTGTAAGTTTCCTACTGTTGCTATAACAAATTGCCATACATTTAGTGACTTAAAACAAGACAAATTTTTTATTTTACAGTTCTGGAGGGAAGAAGTCTGAAATGAGTCACATTAAGCTAAAATCAAGGTGTTGTCAGGGCTGTGTACCTTCTGGAGTCTTTGGGGACAGAATATGTTTCTTTGCCTTTTCCAGCTTCTAGAGGCCACCTACATTCTGGGCTCTTGGCCCCTCCCTCCATCTTCAAAGCATATTACTTTGATCTCTGCTTCCATCATCACATTTCCTTTTTCTAACACTGACCCTCTTACTTCCCTTTTCTATAAGGACTCTTGTAATTACACTGGCCCACCTTCCCATCTCAAGACACTTAAATTACTCACATACACAAAATCTCTTTTGCCATGTAAGGTAATGAAATCACAGGTTCCGGGGATTAGGACATGGACATCCTTGGGGGAACATTAGTCTAACACAGGCATATTTAGACACCAGGAGATCTCAGTTGAACTTGGGAATGTTAGTTAATGGAGTATATGGAGAAAACAATGTTGAATAAGTAGTTGGTAATGCCCAATGAACCCCAGAAAATAATCATTGCTTGTTCTGTCCAGTGAGAAAGGCGGACTCCTTGAAGGACTTGCAAACAGGTTCGCTGGCTCCTCAATTCCATGTCTAGCCTGAAAATTTTATTTATTTGGGCCAGGCCAGAGGTGATAGTTCCCTAAGTCATGGGAATAAATTAGGATAGTGATTCTTAAGTCAATGTTTCAAGGGTCATTGTTCCTCACGATGTTGATCATCTTGCCATACTGAAAATGGCTCATAGATCAATTCAAACAGAATACAGAGCAATTTCTTTTTGTGCATGTCTATAAACATCTTCTGAGAGACAGCATATTTGTCCAGGACCCCAGGCACAGGGCAACAATGCCCCAATCAGGGATCCATTGCTGAATCTGAAGAACAGATATCATAAAGGGGTGAGGCAAATTTCATGGATCATGCTCTTGTGGGTAGAATCAGTAGGCAAGGGCAGTGAATCATGCATACTGGGCAGGAGGCCTTTCCTGGCCCTCAGACCTGCCACAGTCACCCTTGGTCCTCCCTCCACAGACATTAATATAACATTTCCATCCTATCGATTTCCACAGGGAAAAGAGACAGCAGCTATAAGAGCATCCGGGAGTCTCCAGATTTCTTTAACTTCCCTTGAGACTTTCCTGGAACTGAGCCGGTAAACTCAATACCATCTTGAAAGGTATTTTCCTTGTTTCTGTGTCTGTTAGGATATGAGGTTCCCTGCATACTCTACCACTCACTGCTAGAGCTTCATTGCCTCTCTCCAATCATGGGTGCTCTGTCCCCAGCCCACGTGCCTTCTTACCCCTGGTCCAGTGTATTGTCCAAGTCCTCTAATTCTCCCTGATTCTTGGATATGCTAGCAGAGGAGTGCTCTATGTTCCCCCCTTCATCAGTCAGGATAGGCTGCTTAAGGTGCAGTAACAAACAACCCCCAAATTTCAATGACTTAGAAAAGCAAAAGCTTATTTCTCTCTCATGGCATATGTTCATCTCTCATGAGCAGGGGGCTCTACTCTATGCTTAGGGCAGGATGACAGCTGCACCATCTGGAACACAGAAGAAAGAAGCGGAAATGGCAAAGTTTGCACTGACTCTCAAAGATTTTTTGTTCATATTTTATTAGTAATATTTTTCATAGCATCAGGAAATAAAATTTTTGAATAGTTATACTATGTTAAACACTTTACAAACATTAGCTCCTGTACATACAATCCCAAACAAAACCTTATGAGATATTTATTTTCCTTCTGTTTTAAAAAAAAAAGGAGCTGAGATAAAGTATCTTAAGGCAAATCAAGCAAGTGGCAGAAACTGGCTTTGATTTGCAGTCCAGCTAAGTCCCAAATCTCTGCTTTTAACTAATTGCCTTCCTTGCTAGAGAACTTTCTCTGATTTCTTAACTTATTTATATGAAAGATCAAACAAAAGTGTAACATTTAAATTACAATTATGTATTTCAAGAATTGTCTTATTGAAAGGGGGAAATTTTAATGAAAAAAATGTAAATTATAGCAAAATGCAGGTAACAATTAGTGCAGTACTTTAAATTCACCTACTGCTGAGGTTGTGGCATGTTTTCCTACTCAGACGTGTGAGAATTTTATTTGTTCAGCATTTGTTTATTTTCCTTTTTCCTCTCCCCCCAAACATTTCTCAACAACTCTCTGAATAATTAATTTGCATTTTAATAGTCTTTTCAGTGCCAGCACCCATTGATGACTTCTCTGTGCCCAGAAGCTCCTCATCACTGACAGCTTTCCATTTGAGATCTTTGAATTCATGCTCAGAATCAACAGGATGAATTTACACATTTTTAATGCTTAATGACTTGATTCATTCAGTTACCACTTGTCAAAATATTTGCATTTCAAGATATGTTGATGATTTATGGGGATAATGAAAATAAATATTTAAAATCCAGACTGTCCTGGAAAATCTAGAACACAGTAGGCTGTGGAGTATAGCCTTTCCAACACCACCATACTGTTTAAAAAGAGAGAGGCAGAGAATTCCCTACTCCCAGTATTTATTTGTTCTTGGTATAAATCAGCTTTGCATCTTCAGAGGCTGTCCCGGGTAGAGGGTTTTTCCTCTCCCGATAACTGAAATTTCTTTTACTTTGTCTTTTCCTGTTTCTGTCCATGTGCATTTCTCTCTGTTTCTTTCTCTTGCCCCAATTCTCTATCTCTCACTATCTTTCTATCTTTAGCTCTATTTCAATCTCTCTCATTCCCACCACCATTTACCTAAACCCACGCTTGACCTTGCATGTGGGAAAGAAACAATGGCTAAAAACAATGAAAGCCTGGTGGCCTTCTCTCTTTCTAATGACAGATTTGGGGGTCCCTTCCATAAGGAATGATCCTCACCCATCTACCTCTCACAGAGGTCACCCAATTTACTTTTCAGTTGGCACTGATGGAATAACTCATCTAGATTTGTCTCCAGCACCCAAGGGGAAGCTGCTTTCTCAGTAGCATCTAAAGGATGTTCAATCCAGGGACCTTCTGATTTTTAGAAAGGAGCAATGGAGGGAAGAGGTCAGGGATCAAAATCCTCCCCTGAAAATATTGGGCTAAGAGTAAACTCTCACATCAAAGTCTCTGGAGAAGAAACTGTAAATGTTTTGTTTTTGCAACATTTGTTCCCATTTTCTTATATTAATCCACTACTCTCTTAGATTTATTGGGTCTTCCAAAGAGCCCTCAAATAGGTAGAATAGTTCAAACTTGACTGCTAATTCAAATGACAAAGAGGCAAAACTAGACAAGGATTTCTCTGGAGACAGCTGTTGGTGTGCCTGGGTGATACCTTCTGAATTCACACCTTCCCTGAAAAGAAGCTTTCTAGGCTTTCTAAGGGCCTACCTCTCTCTAATCCTCCTTAGCTACTCTGAGCATCATTGTCTTTCTAAACAGCATTCTAAAGGGAAAAGGTAGAATCAGTCCTACAATGAATTTAAAAAACTAACAGGGCCACTTACATTGGAATACTAGTCCATAGGGCACCATTCACATTCTACTCTACATGAGCAGTGAGCCCCAGGGTTAGGCAACACAGCAGCCCCAGGAAGTGAGCTTGAGCTAAGGGATGAAGGATTCCTAGATTTATTACTTATTATGCTTAAATGATAATAATTTATCCTGTGAAGAAACAAGTTACTCAAGAAGTCAATGAGTGAATAAGGTCCAAGGGAAGAAGGTTGTATTTGAATTACTATGCTTTTGTATTGAATATGACAAAAATTTATCCCTCTTTAATGCTTAAATATTGATATATACAAAGAAACCTACCCAGAGACTTTTGGAACCCCTGTCCCATGATATTGGAACCAGTGGAATCATTCCCTGCCCTTTCTCTTCACCTTTACCAGGCTTTCAGTTTGCAAAGGATAATCCATAACTCCTTACAAATAATTTCTCATTGCTGGCAGCTTCTTTCATAAGTTAGCACAGAAAGGGTTAAAACTTGTAAACTCATTTAAGAAGAACTACAACAGGCTAACAAACATCACAGTCACGTTGAACAATGTCATGGCAGATTTGGGAGATTAGAGCCTACAACATCCATTCCAACCTCCTTCTCATAGACCTTCCTATAGCCAAAGCTGAAAATCTCAAAACTACATTTATTGGACTCATTTGCAGCTAGTGTTCCAGATGGGATTTAAATTGGAAGGCAAAAGTAGATAAGGTCATGTTTTGTGCTCCTTCTGCTGTTTCCACTGGCAAACACCATGGTGGGCTCTCTGGTTTTTCTGTAGTGGCTTCTTGATTGTGACAGCTTCATGAGATAGGAATAGTTCTTTTTGTGATCCTGTTCTGTGGTACAGCTCTCAAAGTCATATCTTAAAGCTCAATCTAGGACCTACAGCTACTGCAAATCATGTATTAAAATAAATCTCCTCTGTAAACTAGGTCAGGTGAGTTCTATTCCTTGTTAATGAAACTGACAGATTCCAAGTTGACTCAATCTCGGGTACAATCAAAGAAAGGAAAATTGCCTCATAAAATAGTAAAATGCTTTAACAGTAAAACTTATTACTGATGCTGGTGCAATGAAACAGGTATTCTCACCATCACTTATTGAAAAACAAATAAGTTTTAGCTTTTAGGAAAACAATTAAGTAATAATCAGGGACCTTGAAAATTTTATTTCCTTTGAACCAAGAATGTTACTTCTTAGAATCCTAGTTTAAAATATGGACTGCAGTATTGTACTCCAGTATTATTTATAATAGTTAAAAAGTGGAAAAAGAATGAATTCTACCAAATATTCAAAGAAGAATTAACAACAACTCTTCTCAAAGTCTTCCAAAAAATTGAAGAAAAGGGACCCTTCCTAACTCATACCATGAGGCCGGCATTACTCTGATACTGACCAGAAAAAGGCATCATGAGAAAAGAAAAGTACAGGCCATTTTCCCTCATGAATATATGTGCAAAATTCTCAACGAAATACTAGCAAATTGAATCCAACAACATATTAAAAGGATAATACACTATGAACAAGTAGTATTTATCCCAAGAATTTATGGTTGGATGGAGAGGATTATGGGAAGATGGTGGAGTAAGTAGCTCCAGGAATCAGTCCTACCACCTAAACAACTATTGAACTGGCAGGAAATGTCTGACTCAATTATTTCAAAACTCTAGAGTATAGTGGAACATTGTGCAGCATACAGGAAGGAACAGGTGGAAGAGGCTGGTAAATTGCAATAACCACCACTCCTGGCATTCAAGAAAATCTGTCAAAAAAAAACTAGCTGAATTCATACTTAAGGAACAGATGGCACAAGGACTAAATCCTAGAGTTAATACTTTAAAGTACTAAAATGTACACTGTGTAGCAAAATATTACAGGACAAACAAATAGGAAATGATGGAAAACTAAAGTAGCAAGATAAAAATCTAAAAACCACCAACAAAGAGGATCAGTCTTTGGACTTACCAGAGAGACTTATAAAAAATGGTCTTCAGTACTTATGAACCTTTACTTCTGAGATTGAAACTTAGCCTAGTATTAAAGGGTACCTAAGAGTTACCTCCTGAGAGCCTCCTTGTTGCTCAAATGTGGCCTCTCTCTAAGCTGAACTCAGCACATAAATGCGTTACCTTCCCCCCAGTGTGGGACATGACTCCTGGGGATGAGCCTCGCTGGCACCGAGAATTACTACCAAACACCACCTAGCAATGCAACTGGAGGAAGACCTTGACCAGAAGAGGGAAAAGGTAAAGACAAATAAGTTTATATGGCTAAGAGACTTCAAAGTGAGTCAGGAGGTCATTCCAGAGGTTATGTTTATGCCCATCACAACAGGATCTCATTAACTGCCAAAGTAAATATTACTTCAAATAGCTGGTCTTCTGAGTGCTCTGGAGACATCAAGACACTATAGTCAGGACAGATAGTTCAGGAGTTTGGTGCCTTGCCAGTGGGCCCTACTTTGGAATTTATGCTCCCCAGTGTGACAGAGTTGGACTCAGTTGTGGTTTCCCTACACATGGTTCTTCTGCCCCTTCTATTTGAACCTATAATCAGTACTAGAGTTGATAGGTGTACATCCAAGAGACTTAAATCTTTGGGTTGTCCATGTACCAGCTGGGCCCTGAATCTCAATGGAGTTGCAACACCTACTCTCCAGTTCATTGGACTCACCCAGGACAAGTAACAGGGAGATGACAATGGACAACAACCATTCCAAGGAACAGAAAGAGTCTGCAACTGCAAGCAAGATAGTCCCATCCATCTGCCCCATGGGATCTAAGCCCCCTCTCACTTAGAAGTGGAGTAGCCATCACCATCCCAGAATCATCATGCTTAGGGAAGGAACTATGGATTAAAATAGACTTACTGGTATTCTACTATAGACTTATTGTGATTCTAGCAATGGGAGAACTTATATCACTGATGTGGAGTCAGTGGCCACTGGAGGTTATGAGGGCAGGGAAAGGGAAAAACAGGTGTAATATGGGGGCATATTTGGGGCTGGGGACTTGTCCTGAATGACATTGCAATGACAGATACAGGCCACTATATATCTTGCCATAACCTACAAATTGTGTGGGAGAAAATGGAAACTACAATGTCAACTATAATCCATGCTTAGTGGCAATGCTCCAAAATGTGTCCATCAGTTGTAACAAATGTACCACACTAATGAAGGAAGTTGATAATGTGGGAAAATGTGGGAGGTATTGAGAGCAGGGCATATGAGAATCCCCTATATTTTTCATATAACATTTATGTAATCTAAGTATCTTTTTAAAAATAAAATAAAAATAAAAATAAATATTTTAAAAATGGTCTTCAACATGCTCAAGGAGACTGAAGAAAACACGTAGAAAGAACTAAAGATATGAAGAAAACAATGAGTGAATATGGGAATCTTTTTGAGATACTCAATAGGAACCAAATGGAAATACAGGAGTTGAAGAACACAATAACCGAAATGAAAAATTCCTAGAGGGTTTCAGCAGCAGATTGGAAAGTGGCAGAACAAAGAATCAGTGATCTTGAAGACAAGACAATCAAAATCATTCAGGCTGAGTTGCAAAAAGAAAAAAGAATAAAATCAAATGAACAGAGCTTAAGAGACGTGTGAGACATCATGAACTGCATCAGAAGAAAAAGAAAGAGAGAAAGGGGCAGAAGGAATATTCAAACATATGATGGCAGAAAACTTCCTAAATTAAAAAAAGACATGAATAAGCACATTCAAGAACCCCCAACAAATCCCAAACAGTATAAACTCAAAGAGAACCATGCCCAGATACATTTGAAGTAAACTGTCCAATGACAAGAGAAGGAGAGCATTCTGAAAGCTGCAAGACAAAAGCAGTGAGTTATGTACAAAGGAACCCCAATAAGATTAAGTGCTAAATTCTTGTCAGAAACCATGGAGGCAAGAATGCAGTGGATGACATATTTAAAGTATAGAAAGCAAAAAATTGCCAATCAAGAATTCTATATCTGGCAAAACTCTTTCAAACTGAGGTCGAGATTAAGACATTTCCAGATAAACAAACACAGAGGTAGTTCAGCACCACTAAACTTGCCCTACAAGCAATGTTAACAGGAGTTCTTGAGACTGCAGGGAAGGATCCTAGACAGTAGATAAAAAGGGCTTGAAATAAAGACCTCTAGTAAAGGTAAATAGGGGATAATTATGAATGTCAATGCTATTGTAATGTATGTTTTGGTATTTAACTTTATCTCTTACAGTTGCTAAAAAGCAACTGCATAAAAAGTAATGATGAATTTATAGTTTTGGACATATTATATCCAAAGATAATTTGTAATGGGCCCGGCTAGATAGCTCAGTGGATAAAGAGCGCGCTGGGAAACCACATGGGAGGCGCCGGGTTCGGTTCCCGGGGACCTCTCCTAGCGGGCAGACCGCCTTGAGAATGGCAAGCCGCCATGGGCGGGCCAGAGCCGCCGTGGGCAGGGCAAAAAGCTGCCACGGACAGGGCAAAA
>PVKH010023592.1:0-13820 GCA_004027955.1 Chaetophractus vellerosus
TGGAGTACAAATCCACTTTTCCCTCTATACATATCTTTGATTTGCTTATTTGCTCTCCCTGGAATTTATCCCTTGAATGATTGAGTAGTTATTGAATCTTTTCTCAAGGAGCTACAAACATGTAATTTCTCATTCTTTCCCAACTGATAGTCCCCTTCTCTTCTGGTGCTAAGAGCACAGACTCTGGGGACAGATTGCCTGAGTTTGAATCCTGCATCTGTCATTTATTATATGAATGAACTTGGAAATTGTATTTATTTTTTTGCCTTAAATTCCTCATCTATAAAATAAGAATCATGACAATTCATAAGAATACTGCAAGGCAACATAACACATACAAATGTGTCTGGGATATAGCAAGTGCCCAACATATTTTAGCTATCATCATCATCAGTTTCAAGGGTGGACATTCTTGCTTATATATAATCGTGTATGTAACCAAATTTCTTTTCCTTATTAAAGACCATCTCATTCATCACAAAAGCTAAATTTTTGAAACAGGCAAAAAAACAATTTCTTTTTCTCTGCTGTACAACCTATCTAGGAAACAATGAACATAGAATGGCTTAGCTAATTGATTGCTAAAAAAGCCACAATGCATAAGTAAATGTAGAGAAAAAAAATTTGGTCACTATTTTAAAATATTATATACCTCACACTAATATTTTCTTCTAAAGTATTTAATTTAGCAAATCTATAGATGAAGCCATGCGTAAACTAACAATATGGTATCATGAAAATAGCCTAGGATTTGGTAGGGTGAACAGCTGTCCCCGTTAAACACAGCACTGATGGGTTCCAAGGATGTAGGACTTTCATTGTTAAAGTCCTGGAAAAATCTAGATAAACTGGGCACCCAAGATTTATATCTGATTGATCTGGGAATTAACCTTGTTTCCTCTATTTCCCGAAGGAGTAAGCTAGTATTCCTCACTTCTTCATGCCACTCTTTACCCAGGCTAATATGCTTCACATTTTTTATCCTCCATTTATTCATCTGGAAAATTGGAATTATATTATGAGATAGCATGTTAAAGGCATTTGCATAGAGAAACAATAATTGTTAATAATGAATATTATTTCCCTCTATTCCATGTGGTATTTGAAGACTACATTTTTCCAGCAATAATTTCAGGGAATTCAGGGAAGAACTCACCATCCAGGCATCTTTAGTCATGTATGACCTGAATGAAACTTTTAACAAAAACAAATGGCATACTAAATCTTCAACAGTGATATGCAGAAACCTTCCATAAAAGACCCTATTTTAAAACCAATGAAAAGAAACTCTATCACTCTAGTTGAGTGAACATAGTCATCAGCAACTGAAAATGGAAATTAGTTAGCAGAGGGTCCCTGGAAACCTGTGGAGAAATGACTTAATAATCACAGTGACTGAGACAGAGGTTTTCTTTTTTTACCACAGCAAATAAAAAGAATGTAAAAAATATACTTCTGTGGAGTTTTAGGAATAGCTTATTTAAAATTAACTTATTTATAATAGATACTTACAATTGAAAAGTGGCTAGAGGAAAAATCGTTTGAATTCTGAAGAAGAGGATGTTAAAGCATGTCTCATAGTACGTCTAAGTTAATTACTGTAGGCCCTCAGTTACCCATCGTGTTCATCAGGTAAATTTTTCCTCAATCAAATATTCTGCCTACTGGGAGCAAATATATTCTATACATGCCACCAATCTCACAAATAGAGTGTTTGCTGCACCATTCATTCCCATTTGCTTTCTGTTATTTACTATGGAAGCCCACACTGGAGGATGATTTCATTTACAGGGTACATGTAGCCCCCTCTCCTTGCCTCAAGCTCCTGGATCCCCTACATGCAAACAGAAATGATATCTTCCCCTATGAGTTGAACTATGCAACTAACATAGAATGTATTTAAATAGAGACACGCCAAGTTATCTCAGAGGGTCTCTGATTAGTAAGAACAGACTGTAGCCATGTTGAATGTGTTTAAAAAGCTAAGGAACAAATGAGTCTACCGGAGTCAGAGTTGGTCAACCATGGAGGCAAACAAAAAGAAGTCAGAGTTACAATCTTTGGTAACACCCTTCAAGAACCTTCAAAGGGAAAGTGCTTGATTTGGCCAGTGTGAATAGTTTTCCTATAAAAGCCTTATGCGATTAAACACAGATCTTATACTGATGAGATCCAGCTTTCAGATAGTCGTAGACTGTCATACTGACTTCATCTGCCACTTCCCATTTTTAAAAAAGTGATTTAGCTTTGGGGTCTGTGTTAGTCAGCCAAAATCTACTCATTTAAGATAAGTTCATTTCTATGATACCAAGTAACTGAGGGGACTTCTAATAACTTAATGTTAGGGAGATGTGTTTGATTATGAGTTAATATTTTCAAATTATTATCCATGGACCATAGTCATAAGAAATAACTGGGAGGGCTGTTAAAAATTCATTTTCTGGGCCCTAATTAATACCTGCTGAATCAGAATGTCTAGGAATGAGGGAAGAGAATCATGATTTTTAATTACTTTGCCAGGCATTTTTAATGTACTTTTAAATGTGGGAAATTCAGCTATAAGCATATTAGCCTATACTAAGCTAGAATTGAGTTTCAAGGTACCACTTTTCCCTGAGACATAAAATAGAAGTTTGAATCATAGGCTATGGACTGGAAAATGTCTAGGTTTATAATAAGGACAATTTTGGAATATACCCGCTCAAAAGCAAGCTCCTTATCATGTTGTACCAATTCCTTTATAATTGGCCCCAGCTACCTCTAAGTTCTAGAGAATTCAAAAGGGCATTTTTTTTTTCATCTTTTAAAGTTACTTTTCCTGTTTATAGGTTTAAGGCCCGTGAATTAAAACCTGATTATTCACTCTCTCAAAATCACGTATTCTGATACATTTCCTATACACTTATATTGTTAAGACGTATAATTAGAAGAAAGGTAGGGGTGAGTCTTATCATAGGCATTTGGAACAACATATAGAACAAGGACAGGATTTTCACCCTTTTCCTGTCTAGTGGGAGATAACTATATATCCCCCAGTGAGGTAAGCAGCTCTGCAACAACCCAGCTTATGCTCGGCAACCCTACCCTTAACATTTATGAGTATAAATGGAAGCTTACATACCATATATCTGAAAGTTTAAAGTTATAAATTAAACTCGCAAACCATTAAAGTATATTTTATCCAGCGGTGTGATAATATGTTTTTAACAACTCTGTCTCTGAAAAAAACAAAACCTGATCTATATCAGTTGCTGATTTCCATGGTATAAATATTCTCACCATGACCAATTTCAAGCTACTAACATGGTGTCACTGAATGTGATGTTGAGAAAAGATGCTAATAAGCCTATATGAGCTAGCTCTACCACACCAGTGATGCTATCTTCCTTCCTTGACAGATTTGTCTTCATAATGATCCAGTAGGTCAGGTTCAAATTTACAGGTCTTGGATTCCTGAGAATTCTATACTAGAACTGGCCCCCTTCCATGCAAGGCCTCTGGTACCACCCCTCAGTCCCAGAATACAGTATACCCCTTCTTTTCCCATCCTGGTATCCTTCCTATGCAGTTAGGGACCTCATAGGTTCCCATGTTGACAACCCAGACACACCTCTAAGCTTTATTCAATGACCCTGTTGAACTCCCTCTCTGGCAAACAGCTGCTCCTTGGAAAAGGCTTACATGGACCATGGAACAAGGGTATATGGTCACTTGGGTAGGAAATTGCAAGATTTGAGGTTCCTAAGCATGTTTGAGAGGGGTACATGTGTGGCCTTGCTCCCTAGGCCCTGTGGAAGACCAGAGAAGATGTCTCTAAAGGTTGAAGTCCAGCACAGGGCTTCCTTACCTGAGCCTAAACTGTGACTAAATCCTTGAGCGCAACAGACTTCAGGTACTATTCTATAATTCCCCAGGCATAAATGGTCTCAGCAATATTTATTAATAAACCTTAGTATCTGGTCACCCAGTTATAAGAATTTCTGAGTCACTTTCCACTTATGGTGGTGGCTGCAACATTAGACAGTCCGGAGTAGTACCTGAAAGGAGAAACTGATATCAAAGGAGCCCTGTCTAGCCTCAGGGACAATTTCTAACACCCTCAGGAAATTTATCCCAACAGTTTCAAAACCTTTGCTTTGCTTCAGACATTGGGTTGCCTTTAATTGCAAATACCAGGCTGTTTTCAGTAGTCTGCCTTTGCTCTAGCTGCTGTTCCATCAGATGGCCTTCTTTCTCTCTTACCCCTTGTCCATTCCATACCTTTGCCTGGACGGTGTCCATTTCACACTTCAGACATCAGGCAGGAATTCCCTTAATACAGAGAGCACAGATCATAGTTTTACAGCACTAGGATGCAGGCCCACAAAGGGGAAATTTCTGTTAATCAACAAATCACATTGTCACTATTGTTGTTTTCATACCTTCATGTTTCTGACTTTCCCATTAGACAGTCTATAGGTTCCTTGAGAAAATATATCACTGTCATATTTATTTTGTATCCCTGGCATTTAATAATGTCTGATATGGCGAAGGACTCAATAACTATCATATGTATATGAATAAATAATGGTTAAACAAAATTAATAAAGAAAGAAAGAATCAATGAAGGAAAGAAGGTGTAAAAAGATGGAAGGGAGAAATATAAATAAAATGTTAGTGAATAAATGAAAGACACCTAGGAAAATGATTCATTATAGTTTAGGGGATATTTACCAAAATGACTTTTGTAAAGTATTGTGAATATTTTAATTTTATAATTTAAATCATTAAAATTTGCAAACATCTATTTCTGTATGTTATGAGCACCAAAGTATTAAGTAGCTAAAAGATTTGGGGCTAAGAGGGTTTTAGGGTGATATTGACACTGAAGCAAAGTTACTTTCAGTGGAGGCCACTGGACAAAATTCACCTGTCTTTGGACAGATGACTATTCCACAGATTACAATTTCAGGTACCTCATTTTGTGAAAAATACTTTGAGGAGAATATAAGGTGCTTTACTGAAGAAAAAGAAGTTTAGTATTCACTGTCTACTATTAAAAATCACTAGAGACTCATGTCAGGGAGTGTTTTGTTTGTATTTCTGTTTTTAAAGCATGCTCTTGAGTGCATTGGTATAAACAGACAAATTATTAACTTCTTAGCAGAGACATGGGCAGGCAGGGAAACTTAAAGATATATGACAAAAAACTGACACCTGGATAGTCAAAGCCTCTGCACAAATAGTTCAAACAAAGTGGTGGGTGTTGAAGGCACTAATGTAACTACAGAATATTCATTTTACCCAATTGAAATATATTAATTTTTGCTATTTTTAAATGAAAAATATAATATTTTCTCATAAAATGAGTCACTAATATAGTTTTGTGTATTTCCTTCTATATTTTTCTATGCATATCCTGGATATATGTATATATTCAGTTATCTTTTTTAATTAATAAAAACTGTTTCTATACTCTATATATAGTTATTCCTCTTATTTTTTCATCTAATGATATGCCCTTAGCATATTTCTATACTGCATCATCTGTAATAATAACCATATAATATTTTATCCATAATTTATCTAAATAGTTCTTTTCAGTGGGCATCTAAAAAGTTGCCTTTTAGATATTTCACTTTGAAAGTGATGGCTTCTTATGTACATAAATGCATCTTTCTGTACTGGTTCAATTTTGACAAATTTCTAAAAGTTGAACCCTTATTTATCACATGTAAAATTTGACTTAACATTTAAAAACGTGCCTTCTCATTATCAACCCCATCACCTCTATCCTAGCCCAAGTCACTATTACCTCTTTCCTGGATGCTTGCAATTACCACCTTGCAGTTTATTCTTGACATGGAAGCCAATGTGATTGTTAAAAATGTGAGGCAGATTATGTAACCTCTCTGAATAAAACCCACCAATAGCTTCTCCTCTCAGAGTATAATCCTGTCTCTTTACTCTCTTTTACAAGGCTTTGTCTAAATCCTTGACTTCATCTTGTACCATTCTTTCCCTTCCCTCACAGGACTTCTTTATTTTCTTCATGAAGCACAAGTTTATCCCTGTTTTTGGTCTTTGTGTCTGCTTTTCCTTCAGTCTCAGATACTCTCCCCTTCCTTTGAACACGGCTCAATCTATCTGGTGTTTCAAATCTTAATACAAACTTCTTGGAAGGGTCTGCCTTGACCTCTCATGAAAGCAGCCACCCAGCTGTTCTCTAACATGTCTTGTTTTCTGTCTCAGATGGGTACTTATCACAGTGTGAAATCCTTCTTGTTTATTTCCTCATTTATTTGTTTAATGTCTGGTTCCTTCCCACTACAGTATCACTTCCACAAGACCCTGCCTATTTATTCCTTAGACAGTGCCTGGCAGGTAGAAGGAGCTCAATATTTTTAATTGAATTTGCATTGCTTCTCAAGTATTTCCTCTTAGATTTAAGAAGCTCACTGAGGCGAAGGATTATAGGCTGGAATATAAGTGCTCATCAAAAACAAATCAAGCCTATATTGGAATAAAATGTCTTCAGGAAAGCATTTATCCAGGAAGGATAAATACAAGGTAGCCAAGAACATATTAATTTTTCCACATTGTGACCGTGGGGCAGTCTTTATAATTGAGTCTAGAGTCAAGCATTTTTTTTTTTCTTTTTAACCCTTTTTCAAACTACAGGGCATTAAGTGACATGAATAAGAACTCGTGCCCTAAACATGGGAAGTTGAATGACATCATGGTCCTTTTAATGGTGGTTCCATGCAGTTTTTGTACAACTTTGAATTTAGCTCTGCGTACCAGAGGAATTCCATTAGGTTCAAGTGAATTGGATAGCTTTACATGATCCAGTAGGAGTCTTTGGAAGCATCTCTCAAAGATGTCAAGGGTTTGCCTATTAAGAAGATAAGGAAAATTTTTAAGAAGGCTTGTACGTGTGTACTTTTCTAAAAGATTGTATGTTCTTTTAAGGCTAGAACTATGCCAATATTTCTGGTATCAGAAAAAAAGTAATTGAATTAAGTACATTGTAATCCTTTATTCCCTGTCATCCAAATTCTAATTATCAAGAAGGCATATTATTTCCCTGTTGTTTATTATTATCAATCATTACTCTATCAGACCATCAGTAAAGTAGTCTAAGAATTGCTCACAGGGTTACCTTGGTAGAGACCTTGGTAACTAATGTGCCTAACCTCTGTTTTCTAGTCCCACCTGAATGAGCTAAAGGCCAAAAAAGAAATCCAGCCCAGAGTGGGGTTTTATCTAAGGCCCTGAGCTTGGGCAGAGCTCCAACACTGGGAGTGACTCATCTTACTGTCCATTAAGCTGTGAGATGTCCGTCCTTGTCTCACTTTCCCGCTTGAAGGCATCCGTTTATGCTTATTTCCATCCTTCAATTGATGGATTGATAGAGAAACTTAAATACGTCATTTGTTTTTCTATCCGTTCTGTTTGTAGCAGTTGTGGATTCACTTCTGGCACCAGATTGAGTCCAGGGTGATTTTAAAGTCTAATAAAGCAAGGAAAATCTCTTCTCCCGGTTGTATTTTTTTACATGTTTGTTAATATGCAGCAGGAGGGGGAGAGATGAAGTCTGTGGCTCATTTTCAAGAGAGGAATCCAATTTGGATTTTATGGATGTTGCTGTCACTGGTCCGACATTGCTTTATTCTTTCACCAAGGATGCAGCAGCAGAGTTTACTGCCGTTGCTGCTAATGTAGATCTCTCTGGCTGTTTGGTTGGGAGCATTTCCGTTATTATGTATTGGAGTAATTAGCCCTTCTGACCATATCTCAGGAAGTGTCTGGATTGGGGGATTAGGATAAACATCTTCAGTCAGGCTTTCTGAGTGTGATCAATGTGGGGCGTTAGCATCTCATTTGATGTGTTTTTTATCAAGGCAATGGGGTTTCTTAGCTCTCTCTTTGAAGGGGCACTCTTTCATTGCTTGAACCACCAATGCTGGGTTTAAATGATTGGTAGAGAGTTAAAGACACTTTTCAAGAATTTGTATGTCTGAGGCCTGGCTTATTTCTAGTCTCTGCTTGGGTCCTTCTGTAAACATCTACAGGTGACTGTGAATGCTGTCTCACTTTATTTTCTAGAACTATAATTCTTAGAGAATCTAAAAATAATTATTTACCAAATCCAACTTCAGTGCATATCTTAGAATTGACTAGCGGTCAGTTCCATGAGGACAGACATCATGGCCATTTCTCCATTTATAATATTTTAGAAAATATTAATTGATGACCAGCTCATTACTAGATATTGTTCTGGGTGCTGAGGATACAGTAGCAAGTTCAATAAATAAAATCCCTGCCTTCATAGAGGTTATTTTAGTAAGGTGAAATAAGTAATAAAGAAACAAATTAGGAAGAAATTAACATCATTAGTACTGTGAGAAAAATAAGCCAAGACCTTATAATAGAAAGTGTCTGTTATGTAGGGTGAGGATATTTGATGTAAGACCCCAAAATCAAGAAAGAGGTAGCCATAGGAAAAGCTGGAGAGAGTTCTTGGCAAAGGAAGCAGCAAGTCCAAACATCCCAAGGTGTCAGTGTATTAGGCAGGATTCTTCAAAGAAACAGAATGGATGGGTAGAGAGGTGATAGATAGGTAGGTAGATAGATATATAGATAGATAAAGAATATGTAAATATTAAGAGACATACTATTGGAATTGATTCATGCAACCATGGCGATTGGCAAGTCTGAATTCTGTAGGGCAGTCTACAAATTGGTAACTCCAGGAAGGATGTGATGAATTATCATGGAGAGGCTGGCTGAAGTGGAAGATAGAAAGTCTTCTTTCTGACTCTTGAAATCCTCAGTTCTCCCTTTAAGGCCTTCAGTTGATTGGATGAAGAGACTCCTCACATGGCTAAAGGTATTCTCTCTCGTTGAGCAATCACTTAGTTAATGGTTTAAATACACCCACAAATTACTCTCACAGTAACAATCAGGCCAATGCTTACTTGACCAAACAACTGGACATCATAACCTAGCCAAGTTGGCACATGAAATTGACCATCACAAGCATGTATAAGGATGGACAGGCATTTAAACAAAGATTAAATCTGGGTGGTGGGATGATAGGATTACATATTATTTTAATTTCCTTCTTTGAGCTTTACTGTATTTTCTAAACATCTCAAGAAAAGTTTGCATTTGTTTTGTAATCCAATTAAGACAATTAAGTCAATTAATTATAATCAAGATTTTCTTTAAAAGGGAGATTCATAACCACCACAAAAAAATTAGAGAATGACAGATTACATAATTTAAAATATATTACTACGTTAAAATATGGCTTGCATTTTCTGTTAATTCCCTATAACTTCTATGGTATTAGGGCAATAGACTATTTCCAGGAGACATAGAAAATACCCTCTGATCATTTTCTAACAGTTTACTGGCTCAAAAACATACAGGCAGGAAATAGTGATTTGATCCTACACCTGCTACAAAGTCCCATAATTTTTCTTAAACTGTACTGTGTCTAAGTTTATGTCATCAAAATAGATTTGAATATGAGATGTGAGAAGAACATTCTATGCCCTGTGTTTCATCATACTTTGCTAGGTCCTTTGCTCCCTTCCCACTCTACCTATCATGGTCTAATTCAAGCTGGTATCCCTGGTGGCTGGTACAGTGCCTGGCCTATCAGTATGAAATAACTGTTTGCAGAATTTATTGAGTTTCTGCTGTTTTCTCCAGCACATTCTCTGATATCATAAATGTGGATGCCTCTACATTCCTTAAACTGTGCATTACAAGAGAAACTGATAGCCAACTTGCTCATTTCCTTATGGGCACCTTTATAAATTACTAACATTTCCAGGATTGACTTGCTTTCTGGCTTTCTTACTTTGATTAGAAAACCCTGGTAATGAGATACTTTAGAAAGCAGCCCAATGTCTGGCAAAATCTTTGTTTTCTGAGCAGTAACTGAAATTAAACTCTCAACAAAAGAGCAATTCTCTACCTGCAGGCCTGAACACAGAATTTTAATGTGACAGTGTAGGATCCCTTATAAAGGACATGGGGAGGAAGGTGAGGTCATGTGACAGGACTTCTATTTGCTCTTAGGCATTTTCCTTGGCATTTAGTGGAGGTGAATGACAGATAAAGCATAGGACTAAGGTTGCCAGGAAAAAAAAATGTGGGTAATTTTCAACGTTTGTCCAATTCTTTAAATATCCAATACAGCTTTCAAGCATAAAACAATCTTTCTATAGAGAAACAAACCCAGGATATGGTTACAAGGTAGAGCTCTGGCCCTTTGTTGTTAAAGTGCCTTAATGATCAGTAAAAAATAGATTTGCATGAATGCTACTTATGGAAGGCACTTAACACAGTTGTTACTCGAGGCAAACTTCAGCCCAAGTGGATATAACTGATGTGATGAGTCATCCTATGTGGTTTAAAGCCACCACAAGATAATGTCTTTTAATTCAGTCTTCATGAGTCCAGAACATCTTTTTATAAGTCTTTGAGAGTATCTATGGCATTGACAAGCTACATTTAGCTAGTTAGCTATTTGAATGAATCTTAAGATTTAAGGAAACTCTAATATAGAAATGAGTCAAGTGAGTGGTATATGGATACCAAAGCCTCTATTGAAATCAGCATTGATCTTTCCTTTTCCTCTCTTAGTACTATGTCCTAATACACACACACACACACACACACACGATGATATCACCTCAAGATGTGAATAATGTAGGGAGGATAGAAATATAATTGGCAGCAATACCTTCCCATGTAAACACATCAGCAATGCTTACTTAATCTTTTGGCATCAAGTCATTCTCTAGAGTAAGAAATACTGTTTTCTATTTATGTTTCATGGCTCAGGTTTCAAAATAACTTTGATCCTTAAAGAAAGTACAATTTAAAATTTTCATTACTATACTGACCAGGCCTTTGTTGTTCTTCTAAAACCTATTCAGAGATACCTTGGCCCATTTAAACAAAGGGTGGAATAAAAATCTGACCGGATTGTCACTGATGGCCATGGTAATCACTACTAATTGATGATGGCATTTCATCCTGTTGACATCAGACAGAACCGCAGAATCCTTCTGTGCAAAGTGTTCTGAGAAGCTCCAGTAATCAACTAGAAATGTCATGTGAATTCCATCCTGTTTCATTTACGTTTATCTTACACAGCCTAAAAATTGAGGTGGTGATTTTCAGGTATCCACCCTTATCTAAATGAACATGTTGTGACATCAGGTTCTGCTCTAGCAATTATTAATACAGAATATAAATTGCTATCCCTTTATTTTTCTAGTATTGAAATCAGTTGCCTCCGTATCCCAAAGTTTATTTCTTTAGCTTTCTCCTAAACATTGTAGTATAGGGCTCATTGTAGCATAATCAGTAAAAATTTACTGATCAATCGAGAAAGGTGAAGATTTGTCTAAAAGCTGCACTGGTGTAAAAGAAAGAATATTGTGCCAAGATTCAGAATACTTGAGTTCTATTCCCCATGATAGCTGCAGTTTTGGACAAGTATTTCAACTTCTTTGGGCTTTGGTTTCCCTATTTATGAAAATGAGGTAGTGAGCTAAATATTTTCAAGGCTTCTTCTATTGGAAAATTCATTGGTTCCAGGTACACTGCTCAGCCATTTATAAAGGAACAAAGTGCAGCAAGTACCACTATATTACCTTGAAAAGTTATTATAGCTTCCCATTTTTATTCTCTCCCACCTCCCATACTTGTTTCCTCAATTTTACCTAATAGAGAATTCTAATTTTCAAGCAAGATCTGGCTCTGAGAAACTGTACTCACACCCCACCCCACCCACAAAACACAAGCATATACACACACCACAAGTGAATGAGCTGATGAAGATATTCCCTTGACACACTGATTTCCCAGTTTCATTTAGCAATAAAGGAGATAGTGGAGACCTGGCAATACCACTGGCCTCATGCCCATGGAAACTCTTGCCATTTTGCAAGATACTCCCTTCCATTTTGCATACACTATTCACTTGCGCAGAAATGCCCTTCTCCAGGCAAATACATTTATATCTCCCGTCAGTTCTTGTATCTGAATTACCCTGAGTAATATACTGCTGAAACAGTTATATGCTGTAATTAAAAAATACCTGTTCATATGTCTGTCTTTCCCCACTTGAACGTGAGCTCCTTAAAAGCAGTCCTTTTTCAGGTAATCTAGTTTCTCTTAAAGGGATATAGTAGACATGCTTCTTAAGATTCTGGAGCCCCTTTAATCTCCCATTCCAAGCCCCAGAATGCTCTTCAGTGGTATTTTTGAACACTTTTACTACTGTAAAAATTTGACATTGATACTTATATATTTCAAGTCCAGAATCTCCCTAGAGGAGCTCCCTAAAGTTTTTGGTCTTTTTGAAAATGAAGCTTATCAGAGAGGAGGATGAGCAAGAAGGCTTTTGGTCCTGTGATGTTTTAATTATTTTTTAAAGAAGAATAGATTATCATATTTTAAAATCATAATTTGCCTTCACGTTTCTTCTCTGATTATCTGCATATATTACTAAAGATTCTGTGGTATAAATTCTTAGAGCCTACTTCCTGGTCCTCTCGTCTTCATAAGAAAGCTGACGTGTACAAGTTCCTGACTGGCATTTGACAATCCCCAAAGGGGTTACTTTCAAAGTACTGTATTTTGCATTAATTTTCTCACATCTAAATTTACTTCAGACTTCTATCTTTACGTTGATCTGAGTCTGTATTTCTATGTGTGTAGATTTCATATTTAAAAGTATATTGGTTCACAGGTTTAAAGTGCCAATTAACAACTATCCTACAATGTCAAATATCCTTGTTAAGTACTTGGAAAATGACTTTTTTCTCCTCTACTTTCACCAATTCCTCTTGCTAGAAAAATTGCCACAGTTGTTGATATATGACAGCAGACCTTTTTAAGTCCAATTCTGCCATTCATTTCCTAGATATGTTGACTGCAGCAAACAATTCCCTAGTTTCAAGTTTTCCAGATGTTTCCACAGTGGCCTCAGTGTTTTTAAACGTCTAAGTGATGGTCCCAAATGACAAATACTCATTTTCAAAATTAAAGCTTATTACGAATTACCTGCCAAGTGCAATGTGCCAGGAGAGACTGAATGAATTAGAAATTTTGTCCATTGAGAATGAATGACTAAGAAAAAAACATAAATGAGGCAAGCTATTACATATCCTGGAGGAACATAGAATTTTAAATAACAGTAATTTACTAAAAGCTGTTGCATTAATACTTATAACTTACTTTAAAGAGACCCATACCTCCTTTTGATGTAAGTCAGCCTTCAACCTTTTTCATAAAAAGAATAATGGTTATGAAAGATGAGAATAATCTTTAACATGAGCATACTTTTCTATTTTTAACCATCATTTACACAAGGCCAGCTTTGATATTTTGGGTAGAACCTAGCCTGATGTGGACATCAAAGGACTGAACACAGTTATCTTCTCTTCCTACTAGCAGTGTGGTCTACCGCTAGTCATGAATCCTTGAACCTTAGTGCCCTCCCTCCATCTGTAATGTAGGAATAATAATGTCTTAACAAATAGATTGCGGTGAAGATTATACAAACAAAAAACTATTTGAGTGTACTTTGTAAACTATGATGTACCATGAATATATACTGATATCATAAAACTGACTATATTAACTTACTGTGTCAGATATTATGCAAGGATGTACATGGATCCTCACAACTGTTTATGGTAGGTGATATCACCATTCATGGATGAGAAAACTGAGTCTTTTTTTTGTTTGTTTGTTACATATCCCCCCCTTTCTGCTTGTTCTTGCTGTGTTCATTTTTGCGTTCTTCT
>PVKH010023593.1:0-13815 GCA_004027955.1 Chaetophractus vellerosus
AAAGGAAGATTAGTTGGAAACTAAAACGGAATTTTCTAAAAAGTAGAGCAAGAAGATAAGGAGAAAATAGGGATAAAAGCTTAAAAAATTAGAGGCTTAGTCCAAAAAAGTATTTCTCTCATTCCAAGAAAAATAGAGAACAAAAAGAATGAAACGATAGGAGTCATGAAATAAATTATTCAAGGAAAAATCCCAGAACTGAAGGCCATGACTTCCAGACTAAAGGAAACATGGACTGTTCGACATAGTGAATGAATATAGCTCACACAAAAGAATATCATCATGAAATTTCTGAATCCTGGTAATGAAAAGAAGATTCTAAATTATTCCAGAGGTGGCATCAGATTTTTCAATAGCAATATGAGAGGCTAGAAGACAATGAAGCAATGCCTTCAAAATTCTGAATAACTTCCAATCTGGAATTCTATACCCTATTAAAAATAGAAATCAAGCATACAGATAGGGGAAAGATGTCTTCAGAAATACAAGGCCTCCAAAATTTATCTCCAGCACACCTTTTCTCAGAACGTGAGTGGAGGAAATACTCTACCAAAATGAAGGAGTAAACCAAATAAGAATTCACAAAACTTTAGTAGCACAAAAAAGAGGGTTTATTGGCCCACCAAGGTGATGATAAATGGGAACACCAGGATGACAGCTGTGCACCAAGTACAGTGGTCAACATACTGGATAAGAGCAAGTCAGAAAGCTCTGCAAGAGATATGAAAATGATAGAATAGCTGATTTTTCAATGTAATGGGAAGACATTTAGATGATCATTTGGTGGAGAGAGAGTCAAATTCGAGAACAAATTAATGAAAACTATATAGAAAACTAAGCAAACACAAAGTGAATTCCAGGAAGTACCCAAAAAAGTGCAACAAAATAAAAAAAAAAGTTATATAATATTTGTAGCAGTTATCTATGCTGTGTAACAAACCCACCCTAAAATTTGCTCACTTGAACTAACAACTTATTATTTTTCATTTCTCCACGGGTTGGCTGGGTCAAGCAGAGCAGTCCTGCTCCACATTTTGTCATCTGGGGTCTCTCATGTGACTGCACTGAGCTGAGAGTTTGGCTGGGGCTGGACAAGGTCTCTTCACTCACACGTCTGGTGCTGAAGTAGCAGCCAGATTGGCTGTGGACTGGCTTGGCTTCTCTATGCAGCAGAGTACTCAGGCTTCTTACACAGCGGCTTGGGCCTCAGAGAGTGAATGTTGCCATGACTCTGAGAGGCCAGCTTGGAACTGGCACAGCGTCTGTGCTGCCACATTCTATTGAAAAAAGCAAGTCTCAGCTTTCCCTCTTGACTGTAAGAAGAGGCCATACCACGATGGGAGAGAGTGTCAGCAGTCTCTCTTGAGACCGTCTATCACAGTGTTATGCATGTCCCTCGTGTGAATAATGTTTTCCTAGTCATAATAGTAAAAATACTGAATATCACCTAACGAATAGGATAAATCCACAGACTGATGCATGGAAAGTGCACAAGCACGTGTGAAAATGTGATGAAAGACAATGAATCTCTCTCTATCTCACACCTTATACAAAAATTAACTCATGATGGATCAAGAACCTAAATGTAAGAGCAACGTCCATAAAACTCCTAGAAGAAAATGTAGGAAAAGATCTTCAAGATCTTGTGGTAGGTGGTAGTTTCTTAAACCTTACACCCAAAGCACGAACAATAAAAGGAAAAATAGATAAATGGGACCTCCTCAAAATTAAACATTTTTGCACCTCAAAAGACTTTGTCAAAAGGGTGAAAAGGCAGCTGACTCAATCCAAGAAAACATTTGGCAATCACATATCTGAGAAGGGTTTAATATCCATGTTATATACAGAGATACCACGACTCATCAATAAAAAGACAGAGTACCTGATTTTAAAATGAGCAAAAGACTTGAATAGACAATTGTCCAAAGAAGAAATACAAATGGTGACCAAAGACATGAAAAAATGTTCAACATCACTAGTGTTTAAGGAAATGCAAATCAAAACTTCAGTGAGATATAATTTCACATCTGTTAGAATGGACTCTTTTAAAAAGTTGGAAACAAGGATGAACCTGGAGTACATTATGTTGAGGGAAGCAAGCCAGACACAAAAAGATACTGTATGGTTGCACTATTATGAATGAAATATATTACGTAAACTCATGGAGTTAATTATAATATTGGTCACCAGAAAATAGAATGAGGGTAGGGAGTGGAAGGCTAAGGGTTAATATGTACAGAATTGGTAAAATTATTGTTTGTAAATCTTTGGAAATGAATAGAAATGATGAAAGCACATCATAGTATTTGTAACTAGCAGAGCTATTATACAGGTATGACAGTGGTTGAAGGGAAAATCTAAGGACATTTATATCACTAGAGGGTAAGCTAAAAAATATAACATGGGACTGTATAGGACAGTGAAACCTCATGTGAAATATGAATATGGTTAATATTGCATATATAAGAATGTGTTTACAGAATACAATGCACATAGAGACGGAAGCCGAAGAGCAGCTATGTACGACAGAGGAAGTATAAAGAAATTGAGAGGTGATGAGTTTTTTTGGTTATTCGTTTGTCTGGTTTTTGTTTTATTATTATTATTATTATTGACAATGCTCTAATATTGAATGAACTGATGAATGTACATCTATGTGATTAAACCAAAAACCATTGATTGTACATTTTGGATGGACTTATGCTTTGTTAATATGTATCAATAAAATTGATTTGTTTAAAAAAGACAGAGAGAATGAATCTAATGTAGTGGGAAGCCAATAAATTCTAGTACTAAAAAAAATCAAGAATTGGCAGAATAGGGGCCGGCTCGATAGCCCAGTGAATAGGGCGCCGGCATACCACATGGGAGGCCCTGGGTTCGGTTCCCAGGGACCTCTCCGAGTGGGCAGACCACCTTGAGAATGGCAAGCCACCATGGGCGGGCCAGAGCAGCCGTGGGCAGGGCAAAAAGCTGCCACGGACAGGGCAAAAGCCGCCACGGGCAGGGCAGGTCGCCCGCAAATGGAGCGCAGCCAGACATTATGTTGGGCTTTCACCTTTTCTATTCATTTCCAAAGATTAACACACATCCTTTTTACCAATTCTGCACAAGTTAACCCTCAGCTTTCCATTCTCTAACCTTGTTCTATTTTCTGGTGACCTATATGCTAATTATTAACTCCATGAGTTTACACAATATGTTTAGTTCATAATAGCGCAGTCACACAGTATTTGTCCTTTTGTGTCTGGCTTGCTTCACTCAGCATAGTGTCCTCCAGGTTCATCCGTGTCGTCATATGCTTCACAACTTCATTTCTTCTTACAGCTGCATAATATTCCATCGTGTATATAGGCCACAGCTTATTTATGCATTCGTCTGTTGGTGGACCCCTGGGTTGTTTCCAGCTTTTGGCGATTGTAAATAACACTGCTATGAACATGGGTGTGAGGTGTCTGATGGTGTCACTGCTCCCAGTCTTCTGGGGATACACCCAGTAGCAGTAGTGCCAGCTGACTCCTCATCGCCACAGCATTCGGGGTTGCTGACTGCCTCGTCTTCCAGTCGTCATGCCAGTCACTTCGTGGCAGCGCCGTTTTCTCTCCGTGTGCTGCTCCAGGCCTGGTCCTTTCTCATCTGAGCTCCCTGGCCTGCTAGGCCCCTATCACTTCTTTTCCTTCTGTGCTGGCCGGACTCCTTGCAGACCTCTAGCAATGATGGGGGTCACATTTTAAACCCCCTTTGGCTGAAAAACTGCTTCCTGCGTGGACTTCCAGCTTCACTGCAGAGCTTCCTGATACAGCTCCTTAACACCGTCAAGCAGGTTTTCTACTCTCCACTTATAAAGGCATTTCTCCAGAAATTACTCTACACTTAATTTGGGGAATAACTATTTAAGGTACAAAAAATACTTAGCCTAAATATATTAGATAATCCCTTGTTATTAAACATATTTTTACCCAAGAAACAAGTCTTGTATTTCGAAGCCCTCTATCCAAGACTAAAAGATCGCTGCTTTAAGGGAACACAGCAGAATATGGCCCACTGTGGACATTTTGACTTTCGGGTCTGGAATGCCCATAGCCTGTGTCCTTCTGTTGGAGCTGTGGCATTTCTCCTTTGCTGCAATGGCACCCACCCCACCCCACCTCGTTAACTGTGGGTACCTGTGCTAACTGCAGAGCGATAATGGGAAATTTAAGGCGGTAAGAGGGAGGGGCTGGTGTCAGTCTGGGTCTACGTCACATATAATTCATGAAAGAGGCTTAAGGGGCGCTTAGGGCCCCTTCCCCAAGTACCTCCCACCTGGCCAAGACAGAACATACCCTAAACTCAAAAGGAGATGCACAAAATTATTCACTAAAAGGTGTGGTAGGCTTCAAAAGAACATTGCTCTGTATTAGTAAGTCCTCTATAACTTGCATTTTCTTTTGCCAAACAAGGGAAGAGAACTTACAGGCTTAGAAAGCACCTCATGGGCCTCCCTCTCTCCCTTCTCTTCTCTCTCCCCAGTCTCTCTCCTTTCCTTTAACCTCCCGGTTTCCATTCCCACCTCCCAACCCTAAAAGACTACCTCCTCCTTGCATCTCCTTAGAGCACTTCCAGGTGCCATCGCTAATGGCTCCTTGTGTTAGGTCTGCATTGCCAGTTCCCCCTGGATGGGGGAGAATAGACCCGCATGGGAGAGGGAGGGGCCGAGGGCGGGGCAAGCACCCTCTGCCAGCTGCCTCGGGGGCTGCCCGGCCTGAGAGCTGGGCCCCGTGTTCTCCTGCTGAACACAAGCATCGCAGGAGGCCACTCTGGGCGACGGAGCGAGACGAGAACAAGACTGCGCCATGCTATGTCTGCACAGACGAAAAACAAGAAGACTAGAAACCACGAACGTGCCCAAACACCCCCACGCCTTGCTAAAGTGAAAGCTTCTTTACAAAGTACAGCTTACGGCCCACTCCATTCCTCTTGCCACGAGGTAAAAATTACTGAAATGCTTTATCATGGAATTTCCACCACTTTCTGACAGCACCCAGCCCAGAGCAAACCCACATTTCATTGACTGCTTCCCCCTAAATCACTTAACACAAACCCAGACGCTGTACCCAGGCCCTTTACACCCTCCTACCAAGACTCACAGGGTTCCTGCCATCTGGTCTCCACTGAGGCAGACAGCCCGGCAGCCCACGTTGCCAACCTCAGGGCGTCCCCGGTGGCCTTGGGCTGGTGGCACCCACGGGGCTCTCTTCTCGTCAGTCTCTCTGCCGTGAGCGCTGTGAGCACTTCCTTTCAAATTCACCTGAGAAACAAAGCCTTTATTTTCTTGGAGACAATAGTCTAGTCTTATCTGAAGAAGAATATTCTTCCTGTTAGCCAGACTTTGCTCTTGTCCCTTGTGAAGAAGGATGACCGTATTACTATGCTAATGAGTATTTGACTCTTTCAGCCCAGCTTACATCATAAACCTCCACATTGGCTGCAGTTATCCCTTCCACATCGTGACTTTCCCCGTTGCGGTTTTGACATATCACGGGTGGGCAGGAGAAATTAAATGGGGATTCTGGGGAAGTTTTAGTGAAGTGACAGATGACACACGAAGGCCAGCAGATGACACAGAAAAAGTTTAGGAATTCAGAAATGCATAAAATATATGTATAGCATTGCATAATACTTAACTAAAATTTTACAATAAGGTGCTGTAAATACCCCATAAAACAAAAACAAGAAAACAGATTTCTTCTCTGGGTACAAAGGGAGGGTCAAAAACTTTTATGGGGCTTTTCCAGATTGTGGGGGCGCTGCACCCCTAACCCCTGTGACGTGGAAGGGATAACTGTTAAAGGCTCTCTTAGAGATTCAGAAGCATTCATATTTACTTCCACTGGAATGATTTGATTCAAAACCTCACCTACTTCCCACATGTCCCTGCCAGTAGAGAAGGGGCTGTATTCTAAACCTCTCAGCAAATAATAAAATTGTGTAGACTAGAATCATTCTTTTTTCCCCTTCCTTTTAAAAAATATTTATTATGGTAACATTTCTACAACATAACACTTCCCACTTTAACCACTTTAGAATCATTCTTATAATAAGACTCTTCAAATGTTGATTGATCAAAATCTCAGTACAATTTTCCTCAATCCACAGAGTTCCCTTCATTCTAATATCATTCCAATACTTCTTCCGGAGTCAGTCAAGCCCAAAGCAGTGTTGGCATTATTTGAGAAGCACAAACAAAGATTCCCCAGCTGAAAAATTTTCCTCCACCTAAGATGCCACTAGAGAGAAAAGAAATGAACATTTATTGAGTTTCTTCTAAATGTGAGGCACTCTCATAAAAATTTATCTCATTTAATCCTCACAACGTGCTGCAAGATGGGTACTATTTCCCAAATGTTGGCACTTGAGGAAACTAAACGCTGATGGTTCCCCTGCAGGGCAGGGGCTGCTCTTTTAGCTGCTCTTTTAGCTGCTCTTCTGCTGGTACAGCTCAGTGGTTGATCCGTTGTAGGGACTCAGTAAGAGAGTAGCTGAATAAATGAGGCTTGAAAAGGTTTAGAAGATTGTCTTTGTCAAAATCCCTTCTAAGAAGCAAAGATTCAAACCCCGTTCTGATTCCAAATTCCTAATACTTATAAATAACCTAAATTGTTCCAGGTACTAGAGACATTTACAATTAAACCCACAGCACCATGTAACTACAAACATGGTAAATAAGTGAAACGTTTGTAAGTACCCAGCATTTGACTCAATACCTGGTACATAGCAGACATGCCATAATGCTAATTACCCTTTTCCTAATATAATAGAGCCACATTCTCTCTTTGATCATCCAGACCATGGAAGTCATTGACAGCTCACATTGTTGACGAACCAATGTCCAAGTGCTTCGTGGCTTGAACCTGCAGCAGGGTGTGCTGAGGCTACATTCTGGAATTAAAAAGCAGACTTATGGTATGTGCGAATCACTACGATATATTGTGAAAGGACTAGACAGAAAGTAACATGAGTTTCACACTCCTCATGTGCCAGGCCCTGGGTCAGGTCACCCATCTAGAAGGCGAAGGGCTTGGAAACTAGCCCAGCTCTGCCAGGCTTCCACACTGTGCATCGTAAGGAGTAAAGGAGTGAAACATGGGTGAAGATGCAAGGAGTGACACACAGCCGTAGCACGCAGAAGAGAAGCCATGTTTCTGTTTAACAAGTGAAATCTACATCCAGAGTCAGGCAAGAAAGAAAAGAAAAAGGAGGCAAGGAGGAGGGGGAAAGTTCTAACTTTTCCGTCACTGACTCCATCACAGCACAAAGGTATACGAACCCCCTGAGCTACTTCAGCCTGTCCTTCCACTCAGCTTGGACACCTATAACCTTTCTACATGCAGCTGCTCCCAGCAACTCTCCCTACTCCTAGAGCCTCCTGGGGGTGCTGCCCAAACCAGAGTGCATGAAGTTGATTCCAATTCCAGCGAGCCCCTAGGAGTTTATTGAAAATCTTTCATGCTTTCAACTTCACTGGTAAACAACATCATGGGCAAAACCTGTTTTGCTGATAGCAAGCCTGTCATCAATAGAGACAGCAGGCTCTGTCTGCCTGGACTGGTTCCCTGAGACCATTGGCATGTTCTCAGTGTTTCAAAATGCCTTTGCCTTGGTCCTGAGCTACAGCCGCCTCACCCCCCAAAGCTATGTTGGCACTCAGTGGGCAAATACATGGCCACTGAAAGAGAACACACAAAAGAACAGATGAAGAAAAGAATGGAAAATATTGAACAGGGTCTCAGGGAACTAAATGACAGCAAGAAATGTGCAATCATACATGCCGTGGGTGTCCCAGAAGGAAAAGAGAAGGGAAAAGGAGCAGAAGGAATAATTGAAGAAACAATGGAAGAATATTTCCCAGCTCTATTGAAGGACAAAATATCTGTGTACAAGAAGCACAAGATAGGGGCCGGCTCTATAGCCCAGTGGATAGGGCGTCGGCATACCACATGGGAGGCCCCGGGTTCGATTCCCGGGGACCTCCCCTAGCGGGCAGACCGCCATTGAGAATGGCAAGCCGCCATGGGCGGGCCGGAGCCGCCGTGGGCAGGGCAAGAAGCTGCCACGGACAGGGCAAGAGCCGCCACGGGCAGGGCAGGTTGCCCGCGGATGGAGCGCAGCCAGCCACCCGCGAACTGAAGCCAGCCCCGGCCGTGAACGGACGCAGAGACCGCCCACAAGCGGGGAAAGCCGCGCCTGCGCAGTGACCACTCTCGGCGCGTCGCCACAGCAGGGGGAAGGGGAGATATGTAATAAAATAAATAAATCTTTAAAAAAAAAAAAGAAGCACAAGATAGTTCCATCTGAATAAACCTGATTAGACCAACTCTGAGACATATACTAATCAGAATGTCAAATTCCAAAGACAAAGAATTCTGAGAGCAGCAAGAGAAGAGTAATGCATGTATATAAGGGATATCCAATAAGATTAAGCGCGGATTTCTCATCGGAAACCGTGGAGGCAATAAGGCATGATATGATAGTATGACATTTAAGATACCGCAAGAGAAAAACTGCCAGCCAAGAATCTTATATCCAGAAAGATTGTCTTTCAAAAATGAGGGCATTTCGCATATTCACAGATAAACAAAAACTGAGAGAATTTATAACAAAGAGACTGGTTTTGCAGGAAATACTAAAGGGTATGCTACACTGGAAATGAAGAGACAGGAGAAAGTCTTGGAAGAAAGTCTAGAAATGAAGATTATATCAATAAAAGTAACTGAAAGTGTCAAAAAACTGGTAAAAAATAAACTATAACAGATAAAGCCCAAAGGTCAAAATGGGTGAAATAAAAACTGCCTTTACAGTAATAGCATTGAATGTTAATGGATGAAACACTCCAATCAAATACACAGACTGGTGGAATGGCTAAGAAAATATGAGCCATCAATATGCTGATTACAAGAGACTCACCTTAGACAAAAGGATACCAATAGATTGAAAATGAAAGACTGGAAAAATATATTCCACACATGCAGTAAGCAAACAAACAAACAAAAAAGCCAGAGTAGCTATACTTATATCAGATGAAATAGACTTTAAAAGCAAAACTGTTTTTAGAAACAAGGAAGGACATTGTGTATTAACAAAAGGGACAATTCACCAGTAAGAAATAATAATCATAAATGCATACACATGTAATCAGGATGTTCCAAGATACATGAGGCAAACACTGGCAAAACTGAAGGGAGAAATAGATGTCTCTACAATAATAGTTGGATACTTCAATACACCACTCTCAGTATTGGATAGAACATCTGGGAAGAGGATCAATAAAGAAACAGAGAGCTTAAATAATATGATAAATGGAGTAAAGCTAATAGACATATACAGAACACTGCACCCCAAAAGGATATACATTCTTTTCAAGTGCTCATGGATCTTTCTCTAATATAGACCATATGTTGGGTCACAAAGCAGATCTCAAAAATTCAACAAGATCAGAATTATATAAAACACTTTCTCTGATCATAATGGAATAAAGTTGGAAATCAACAAGAAGCAGGAAAAGGAAAAATTCACAAATATATGGAGATTAAACAACACACTCTTAAATAATCAGTGGGTCAAAGAAGAAATTTCAAGATAAATCAATAAATATCTTGAAATAAATGACAAGTAGAAAACAACATATCAGAACCTATGGGATGCAGTGAAGTCAGTGCTAAGAGGGAAATTTATAGCTCTCAATGCTTACATTAAAAAAGAAGAAAGAGCTGAAATCAATGACCTAACTAACAGCTGGAGGAACTAGAAAAAGAATAGCAAACTAATCCCAAAGCAAGTAGAAGGAATGAAATAACAAAGATCAGAGCAGAAATAAATGAAATTGAGCAAAAGAGAGAGAGAGAGAGAGAGAGAGAGAGAGAGAGAGAGAGAGAGAGAGAGAAAGGGAGAGAGAAAGAATTAACAGAACCAAAAGATGGTTCTTCTAGAAGATTAACAAAATTGACAAACCATTGTCTAGACTGACAAAGAAAAAAAAGAGAAGATGCAAATAAATGAAATAAAAAATAAAAATGGGGACATTACTACTGACCCCACAGAAATGAAAGAGATCATAAAAGGATACTATGAACAACTGTATACCAAAAAACTAGACAATGTAGATGAAAAGGAAAAGGTCCTAGGAATGTATGAACAACCTATGCTGACCCTAGAAGAACTAGAAGACCTCAACAAATCAATCACAAGTAAAGAGATTGAAACAGTCATCAAACAACCCTCCAAAATGAAAAGTCCAAGATCAGATGGTTTCACAGGTGAGTTCTATCAAGCATTCAAAGAAGATTTAATACCAGTCTTACTCAAGCTCTTCCAAAAAATTGAACAAGAAGGAACCCTGCCAAATTCATTCTATGAAGCTAATATCACCCTAATACCAAAGCCAGAAAAAGATATTACAAAAAAAGAAAATTATACACCCAATTTCCTAATGAATACAAATGGAAAAATCCTCAAGAAAACACTTCCTAATCAAATCCAACAACACATTAAAATAATTATTCATCATGATCAAATGGGTTTTATACCAAGCATGCAAGGATGTTTCAACACAAGACAATCAATCAGCATAATACACCACATTAATAAATCAAAGAAGAAAAATCACATGATCTTTTTGGTTGACACAGAAAAGACATCTGACAAAATACAGCATCCCCTCTTGATAATAATAAAAGTTAGGAATTAAAGGAAACTTTCTCAACATGATAAAAGCCATGTGTGAAAAACCCACAGCTAACATTGTACTCGATGGTGAAAGACTGAAAGCTTTCCTGTTGAGATCAGGAAGAAGACAAGGATGCCCACTGTCACCACTGCTGTTCAATATAGTGCTAGAGGATCTAGCTAGAGCAATCAGGCAAGAAAAAGAAATAGAAGGCATCCAAATCTGAAAGGAAGAAATAAAACTTTCACTATTCGCAGATGATATGATCCTATACCTAGAAAGTCCTGAAAAATCTACAACAAAGCTGTTAGAGCTAATAAACGATGTCAGTAGAATGTCAGGATACAAGATCAATATGTAAAAATTAGTGGTGTTTCTGTACATTAGCAGTTCACAATCTGAAGAGGAATTCAGGGGGAAATTCCATTTACAGTAGTGACTAAAATAATCAAATATTTAGGAATAAACTTGGCCAAGGATGTAAAGCACTTGTGTTCAGAAAACTACAATACATTGTTAAAAGAAATAAAAGAAGACCTAAATAATTGAAAGAACATTCCATGCTAATGGATTGGAAGACTAAATGTCATTAAGATGTCAGTTCTACTCAAATTGATATACAGATTCAATGCAATCATGATAAAAATTCCACCAACAATTTTTAAACATGGCAGAGGCCCTGGAAAGGAGATGAGCCATTCACCTGATAATTTACAGCTGGCCTTGTAGAGAGAGCAGAGCAGCTGCGCCCAGAAGAAATGAGCCCTGGGGAGAGAGACAAGCCTTATGCCAACCTACAGCTGAGAAAGGAAGGAGCTGAGACCACGGAGCCTTAGGATGAAGAGGAAGACTGAACCCTCGCGGAGACCGGCCGCCATCTTGCACAACACATGACAACAGACTTTGGTGAGGGAAGTAACTTATGCTTTATGGCCTTGAGACTGTAAGCTTCTACCCCAAATAAATACCTTTTATAAATGCCAACAGATTTCTGGTACTTTGCATCAGCACCCCTTTGACTGACTAATACACCAAACAAACAAATTATCATATAATGATTGTTTTTAATTTTTTGCTTTTAAAGTTCTTAATCTGGTTTAAGTAACATGGCTTTACTATTATTTCTGTTCCACAATCCTTTATTAACAACTTCAGATTCTAAAACTGTGCTTTCTTAAGTTTGGGCCAAGCTTATTTGGGGTCAAAACCTGCCATGCACTAACAGGAAGCTATTTGTAGTCTTTAGCCCATGTAGTGCATAAATAATCTTATATTTCATGGCAGAAATATTGACTGGCATATGGGGTCGGCAGCAGACCCCACTGGGAATGCCACCTAGCATAGATTACATGTATTTTGTTACTTTTCTAATATCCAAAAAAGTCTTGACATCTAAAACACATTTAGCCCAAGAAATGGAAATCTTGTAGATTTTCAAAGTATTCCTGTCAACCAGGTAACATAAAGTTAGGTTTTAGTACAACACCTGGGGAGATTGCCATTTGTCCCTAGATGTGTTTTCCTTCTTTTGAGCACTTGACTGCACTTATGTCCCAAACCCTTTGCAGATACATGAGCAGGTGACTAGTGGAAGCTGAGAGGAGGAGACGTGTGAAGCTTCTGTGTCACATGGTTAAGGGGAAATCTCTTGCTCTGGACTTTACTCTCTGCCCCTTGGCCCCACGAGTTTGAAGTCTGAAGTGGTCATGACGCGAGCAGACGTAAAAGCCACGTGCTGGGAATAACGGAGACCTTCTAAGAGCCTCACCTCCTGTCCAATAAAACTTCGCCGCGTGGGCCCTAAAAGGCCCACCGCCAAGATTTCTTGGGAGGAGCGGAGGCAAACGCCTCTCCTGTGGCAGCACTTTCAGCTTCAACTTGTCCTTTAAATGACCGTGGCAACGGCCCTGCTGAACCCGAGCTATTGGAAAGGACAGGTGAGCTTCTCCCTCCCTCTGCTCAAATCACTTTGTGAAAGGGCTGTGCATTTTGACAAAGCCTTCCAATAAAAGCATTTCAAAGCAAACTATTTTGAAAAGTAGACAGAGACCACTCACCAAAGATTGCTACATAAGAGAAAGATAAAATTCTGTGCTATTTAACCCATGGTATTTTGGGGTGTCGTTGGTACAGCACCTGGCTGGCCTTTACCTAACCTCTACAATAGCCAACATGAAATTTCACTGTGTCTTTTAAAAGGAAAAAAGTTGTCCTCAAACTCTTTTAGTAGGCCCCTTTATTTAAATAAGGTTCCCTTTCAGCTCATCATTTTTTTTCCCCTCATTGAATCTCAATCAGCATGTAAAACAATTAGCTGCTCAGCACAGCCCCAAATTGACAAAATTGTTTTCCTTTCCTTTGTTTCCAGTCAGTTAATAGTAAGTTTCTTAACTGCCAACTTTCTCCAACATTGGGCTTTCCTCTCATGTATGGTACAGGAGTAGCAGCTCACAGGCTGTCCCTATGTAGATCTCAAAGGGAGGAAAAAGGCAAAAATAATCTGAAGTCTCTTTTAAAAAGCCCACCCAGCTGAGGCAGAACAGTCTACTCAGCAAATGGTGCTATGAGAACTGGGTATTCCTATCCAAAAGAAAGAAAGAGGATTCCTATCTCACACCTTAGACAAAAATTAACTCAAAATGGGTCAAGGATTTAAATATAAAACTCCTAGAAGAAAATGTAGGAAAACAGCTTCATGATGTTGTGGTAGTCAGTAATTCCTTAAACTTTATAGCCAAAGCACAAGCAACAAAAGGAAAAATAGATAAATGGGACCGTCTCAAAATTCAATACTTTTGCACCTCAACAGACTTTGTCAAAAGGGTGAAAAGGCAGCTGACTCAATGGGAGAAAATATTTGGCAATCACACATCCAATAACAGTTTAACATCCATGTTATATAAAGAGATCATATTGAGAAGTGGCAGTGGCTCAGTTGGTTGGGCTCCCGTTTACCATATGGGAGGCCCTGGGTTCAAATCCTGGGGCCTCCTGGTGAAGGCAAGCCGCCGAGTGGTGAGCTGACGTAACAAGATGACCTAACAAAGGCAGACAAGCAGACACAGAAAAATGCAAAGCAAATGGACACAGTGAGCACAAGCAGCAAGGGG
>PVKH010023594.1:0-13818 GCA_004027955.1 Chaetophractus vellerosus
CCCGCCCATGGCGGCTTGCCATTCTCAAGGCGCTCTGCCCGCTAGGAGAGGTCCCCGGGAACCGAACCCGGGGCCTCCCATGTAGTATGCCGGCGCCCTATCCACTGGGCTATCCAGCCGGCCCCAATATATATATATTTTGACTCTTTCATGTCCACCATCCTTATTGCACTTGACTAGGTTGGGGCCCTCATAATTTCATCCAGATCTCCAGAAAGAGTCTCCAACTAATTTTACCCCCTGCTAATGCTGAGGCCACAAACTTCTGGGTTGAGAATAGACTGTAGGGAGGAAAAGGAAAAGCAGGAGAACAGGTTAGGAGACTACTGCAAACATCTATGCAAGGGACAAAGGAGGCTTAGACCAGGGTGAGGGTGTGGAGTGGTGAGAAGCCTGTATTTTGACCTGAGCATCCACAAGGGTGGATTGGCCATTAATCGAGATAGGGAAGACTACAGAGGAGTTGGTCTGGGGCCAACTGTTGGAAGCTTTAGTTTTAGACATGCTGAGTTTGAAAATGCCTGTCCAAGTGGAGGTACCAAATATGTAGTTAGATAAATGCATTGATACTCAGAGGTAATATTTTCTAATGCCTGCAATGTGTAATTAGAATATCTAATTCCTCTAATAACTCACCATTGAAATAGTCCTAATTTATATAAACACTTCATTGATCTATTTTAGGTATTTATCTCTCAAACCAATGTTTCCAAGGAATCTTTCTCTCACCTTTCTTTTGAAGTTTATTTTTATCCTAATTAGAATATAAATGACACACAGCCCTTCGGAGAGCTCAGTCCTTAGCCTTGTCCAGAGTCTGCTCTGCCTCCAGATATGGAATTCAGAGGACACTATCCCTTCTGGCTAAGATGAGAGTTATCACCTTCTGTTTGGTTGTATAGAATCACCTGGAAACTGTGTTTGTGCAATGGCAAGAGAAGCTTTAGCACTCATGTCAAAAGTACATACACAGGTTTCAAAACAGTGAGCTTTGAAAGCAGAGAGATCAGGAAAAACTCCACTTTTGAAGGCACATTAGACAGCACTGCTGTCTTTCCTAGAAATGGAGTAAATTCTGAAAAAGACAGTGAAAGAAGAAAGTCTGGCCAGAGAGTCAATCAGATATGCTTCATTCTTAGACAATGAGGATTGCAATCTACAAACTTCCGCAGACTTGTCCAGCAACACTTAGTATTTTGACTTGTTGAAATGAACAGACTACAGTGAGAGAGAAATTCAGAGGGAGTGAATGCTAATATGCATTCTACCAGTCAGCTTTCAATGACTGGCCATGGGGTTGATAGTGGTGTATGAGATACTAATTGCTCTATGTTCACATGAATCCATTAATTTTTTCAGCTTCTATGATCAAATCATTTTTAAAAGGCACAAAATACTAAGAATGATATAAAGAAAAATACATCAGTATGATAATCAACTTAATAATGAAACCACCTTCAAGAAGTTACTTAAAAATGAAAACGACTATCTCAAAAATAGTAGAAAACTAGCTAGTGGGAATGAAATCACTATATCAAAAATATGCCATCTCCTTCCCATCTAAACTCTCCCCTCCCTTCCCGACACACCAATACTTCAGCTACCTCTCAGCACTCCCTCTTCCAGTGAGCAGCCTACTACTTCCCTGCTTCCTAGTCTTGCATGATTCCAGACTTCTTCAAGTCTTCTTCATTTGAAACCTTATACATTTTTGTGCATTCAAATATCATCTCTGTTAATGACTTCTTAGCTTCAACCCCTGATCCTATTTCCTCATGGAAATTTCATTTTCATTTCCCTGACCATCAAGCTCACTATGCAGGACCTCTGTAAATATAAAATGTTATAACATTCAAAGGCAGAACAATCGTCATTATAATTTCATTATTATTGAATATTCCACTTAGAAATCTTAGCATCACTTCAAATTCAGCAAGATCCCCCTTGAATCAGTTCTTGCGATTTTAGCCACATGTCTACAGAGCTAGCCAGGCTCCCAACCTTATGGACAGTCCCTTTGACTTTCTCAAAGAAGAAATATCTAGGTAGTCAGCAAGTTTGGCTAAAACTCCTTTAAAATACCATCTTATCCACCCTTCTCTCACAGTTCCCACTGTGATCACTCTCACCCAATCCCTGACCACCTCCCAGCAGAGTTGAGTATTCTCCTATCACCTGCTCTTCTACAGGCAGCACTCAGGTGAATTATCCTTAAAAACCACTTCCACTGTCTTACCCCTCGAAGCAATGCCTATTATTTCCTTGTTCTCATAACAAGATTAGAGTCCTATCTCTGGCTTTTCAGGACCTTCTAGCTTACAGTGATCCAGGTGAACCTTTTCCCATGAATTCCTATTGTAAGCTCTTCAATCAACCGAGGTTGGTCTCCTTTCTGGCCCACCAAAGCCGATGCTTATTTCTGCCTTTGTGTGTTTATCAAGTCAACTTCCTTGCCAACAGTTTTCCCTCCTTGCCTTTGGGTATTAAACTCCACCGGTCTCTCAGAGCCCCACTCAGTTCTAACTTCATCCATAAGCCCTGTGTGAGCACTTTGACCGTGAGGGATTCCCCTTTTCCCTAAAATCTCAGCAAGAAGAGTGGGTGCCTGCTACTTAGCACTTAAACTGCCCATTTCCTATTCCATCCATTATTTTTAGCTTCCAGAATGAATGATGGACTCCTAGAGGGCATGGACGATATTTCTTGTCCATGCATTCATTACACACAGAGGACCTCATGGTAGATCATCAATTAATAGCTCTGACTGACGATATCTGAGTGAACTCACGATAATTGAAGTGAGAGAAAGTCCTGAGGAATATGAGTGGCCCTCGTCTGCCATCAAGGCAGCTGGGACACTGCGGATCGAAACGCGAGGGTTTCAGACTTATACGGAGTTTCCATGGAAATTCAAATCTAAAAACTACCTCTAAAAATCTCCCTGACAGATGTTTTTTCGTAAATCTACATTTCCCCTCCAGCATTGAAAGTTTTCTCTAAAGACTGTGAGAGTTTCCTCTCTTCAGAGTTCAAAGACCCAGCATACATATATTACGGAGAAAACCACCGTACATCTGTCGCCTCCATTCTTCCACAGTTGGAACAGTGAGAGGGGCAAATGGAGCACAACAGCATTTGAGGCATGCCTAGTGCCTCTGCCTTGGTTATTAAGGATACGTGCAGCACTCTGAGAACAGTGGCCAGTAGACTCAATGAATGTTACCATCATCATCACCATGGCATGAGGGCACCACACCTGTCTCTGTGATGTACTAAACACATACTTTGTGCCCGGCCCTGGCCTAGGCACTTCTCGTAGACTTTTTCTAATCCCTACAAGAATCCAGCAAGGGAACGATCCCCCCCTTTACTGATGAGGTTCAGAGAGGGTAAGTAATTTGACCCAGATTGCATAATTTTACAAGATTTGAATACAGACATGCTATTTCTCCTAAAACCACACTGCTGCTTCTTTGAGGTGTGATGACATGCAAGAGTCTTTATAAAGAGGTATCTACTACAAGTCTAATCCCGGTGTGTCACTGAGATCCTCCCAGGGCCAGAAAATGGCTAATTTGGTGTCACAAATGGCAATTGGGCCTAGATTAGGCCCTCGTGAAAGAGTCCTCCCCTCTCCTTCTGCACAGGCTTCTCCAGACTGTGACTAAAACAGAAACCTTCTGTGCTGATTAGCACACATTTGCTGACTTCTCCTCTTGCCCTCACTGGTCTGGGGGGAAAGGCAGGCACTTTAACTTAGGCTACCCTAGAGCAGTTCAGGCCACTGAAAGAACATTCTAGGGCTAGGTGGGACATTTCCTTCTGGTGATAGCAGTACAGCAGCTTTTCCATGATTCTTATTTTTAGAAGTAGCTTAACTAACTAGAAATAAGCCCTTACTGGTCAGAAACCACACGTTCCACTTCTCTGGGGCCTGTTACCTGTGACGGAGGGCAGCACCGCCAGCCCCGTGCATTCTGCTCTTTAAGAAATGGCAGTTGCTAGTGAGTAGCTGAACGTAAGGTGCCTCTTTGGAAGTTAACAAAGTATGGCATAAAGTGAGGAACAAACATAAGAAAGCTGAGAGGATTTCCTAAGTGCTAAAGGTACGTGTTAGGGGTTAAATTGTATCCACCCTCAAAAGATATGATGAAGTCCTAATCCCTGGGCCCATGAGTGTGGCCTTGGTTGGAAACAGGATCTTTGAAGATGTGATTAGCTAAGAAGAGGCCAACGTGGATTAGGGTGGGTCCTAATCCAATATGACTGGTGTCCTTATAGGAAGAGGACATTTGGACACAGACAGTCACAGAAAGATGATAAGCATGTGATAGAAGCAGAGATTGGAATTGTGCTGCCACAAGCCAAGAAATGCCTGGGCCCACCAACAGCCAGGAGAGAGGCAAGGAACAGACCTGCAGATTCCAGAGGGCGCATGGCCCTGCTGACACCTTGAGTTTTGACTTCGGGGCCTCCAGAACTGCAAGACAATACAGTTCTGTTGTTTTAAGCCACCCAGTTTGTGGTGCTTTGCTATGGCAACCCTAGAAAACTACAGCAATAAGGTAGGTCAAGTTTTTGTTTTTGTTTTTGTTTTTTTAATCTCTGCCATGTGAGTAATGAATCTGAAGTCACAGAGATAGAGACTAACTCGCCAATGTGAGCTAGAAACCAGGCAGGTTCAGAACTCTGGGACCCGACTCACAGAACATTTGTGTGGTTTTCTAGAAGCATCATGAGAAACCGATGGGGCAAACCACTGTAGTAAGATTTCTCAAAAGACCCTTCCAATCTTCTCACTCTGCCTTAGGGAACTCTCCTGGAAATAGCTGAGCAGGCCAATTAACAACAGGAAGGATTCATTAAAGGCCTCTTAAAAATAAGTCTACAAGTGTTTCTTGGGAAAATCGGATAGGACATTTTGTCTCTAGAAACTGCAGCCTGGCATGAAGCCCAGCAGGGCCTTGGGGTTCATGGACACAGTGCTATGTCAGAACGGACATGCTACTGACCTTTAAGAAAGGATAAGAACTTTCTGTGCATGCCCAACTGCAACTTTGGGTTTCTGACGTGCTCTCTTCCTGTTTCTGCTGTGTCCCTGCCTCACCTTTACAGCTAGATGGTCACAAAGGCAAGGTTCCTACAAGGTCATACCTAGCAGCCTAAAGGAGATGAAGATTAAAGAGAAGGCAATGGGAAAGCAATTACAAGGGAGAGTCCCAAACTCTTCTGCTGCAATGAGGGAAGGAGCTTGCCCCACATGAACATGTGATTTAGAGGCAGTATTGTAGAACTGCCTGATCGTCTCAGTGGGACCATTTGAGACAATTCAGTCCCTGGAATGCCATCCCACCAGCTTTCAAGGCCCTTCTCCCAATAACTTCCCTTCCTCCCTTTCTAGGCTATTTCTACTTCCTGTACTGTCTCCCCCTCCATCGTCTTCCTCTGGCTATTTGAGCCCAACTTCTGCTAGATGAAACAACATTATTAGACAATTAAAATAATTTATGTACAATGCAAAAAGTAGGTGGCATTACCTCAGAAAAGGAATCAATCTGCATTTAAAAGTTTAATATATTAAAATTTGAAGAAAAAGCATGTGAATATTTATTAAACATCTGTTTGCAAAAAGGCCTTATAAGTTTAAAAGGAGTAGAGAAATCACAAAGGAGAATATACTCTTGACAATATACCTATAAGACAAGAAATAAAAATAAATGAGGATCCAAATAATTTTGGGAGAAAAAGGGTAGCTCTGAACAAGACAAAAGGTTACTATTTTTATAATGTAAAGCAGTTACACAAAATCAATAACAAAAAAAAGATAGCAAGATCCCAATAGAATATTGATGTATGTAGACAAACCACAAAGTAGAAAATGTGTCTAGTTAATCAAACAACAGAGAAATGACACAACTCCTAAAGTAACTAAGAAAATACAAATTAAATAATATTGAGATACCAGTTTTAACCTATCTCCTTAAGAAATAAACTAATTATCATACTCGGAGCTGGTGATATTACAATGAAAGAGTTATCCATACACTTTTGGTAGGGTAGATATTTGTACAGCCTTTGTGGAATGCATTCTAGAAATATGAATGAAAAAGCCTTAAATACTTATGGGCTTGACAGTAAATTGACTTCAATTTATCCTAAAGAAATAATTTGAAATACCATAAAAACTTGATGCATAAAGATGATTATCCTAATATTACTTCTGATAGAGAAAAACTGGAGAGAACCTAAATCATCAACAGTAGGAAAATGGCTATAATACATCCACTTGATGAACCATTATACAGCAATTAAAAAGTGTTTACAAAATATTTTTAGTGACATGGTAAAATAATTGTGAAACAGGCAGGGTTACAAATTTGTATATAACATACCATCTCAAATATGTAAAAATAAGCATGAAAAATATGAGAAGAAAATACACCAAAATGTGAAAAGGATTATCTCTAAGAGGTAGGGTTAATGGTATTTTCCTTAAACTTCTAGATATTTTCCATTTTCATGCATAAATGTATGTCCAACAACGAATATATTACTTTATAGTTAAGAAAAACACCTTTATAAAACATACTGTTGAGAATGACACTGTGGACTATGGAGAGGCCTCCACGATGTGGCACCCCACCTCTGAAAGTTTACAGACCCCAGAACACTGATATTTTGGTCTCTAGCTTTAAAACATAATCAGTGTGAAAACTTAGGTTTTTACTCACTAGTCACCCACATCTAATTCTTTAGAAATGAAATCCCAATTTTGTCCAGAGTGGCAAAGTTCCCAGCCCTGGACCATGGGCCATGACTGGTCTCAGTAAACCACAGGTACCCTGTTCCCTTCTCCAGGGATAATGGGACATGAGTGGGTATCTGCTGGCATTTCTGGGAAACAGCTTACTTTCCCCATAAAACGGGCAGACCAGATAGTGCTGTTCCTTCCCCCATCTTCCTTTTTGGAAGTGAAGTTACAGCCACCACCTCATGACCCGGAGACAAACGGTACAGGAGGAAATCCAGCATCCTAAGGATGATGTAGTGGGAGGGTGGAAAGAACCAGGCTCCCTGATGATGTTGGTGGTCACTGCCAACCTCCAGATTTTTTGTCATATGGGAAAAATAAACTCCAATTTGTATAAGCCATAGTTTTTTTGTGGCCCAAGCATTCCTACCAGATAAAAGCAGTTTCACAGCCAAGGAGTTTGAGATAAGCGGCCAGTGCACTAGCAGAAGGCCTTTCTAGGCAAAAAGCACCTTGAGCAAAAGCACAGAAGCAGCTCTGTTATGTGTGAGAAAGTATAGAGGGCAAAGTGGATACGGGGAGAAAGGAATTGTGGCCAGGCAGGAAAGCAGGAATCAGGCTTTGGATATCATGTAAAGAAGCAAGGGCTTTATCTTGAAGGTGATGAAGAACCATCAAAGGGTTAAAGAGAATGGAAAATATGGTTATGATTAAGTCACATAACTGCATTGTTAAGTTAAGATGCAGAACTCATTCGGCCCCTAATACAACCCATCAGAGAAAAGAAAGAACAGCTACAGTAGTCACTACCACTTATTAAATGCATGAGATGGGTGTTAACTATATTTTCCATACAAGGAAACTGAAACTCAGAGACGTTAAGAGACTTGCCCAAGGTCACATAGTTAATAATGAGTGGAGAAAAGATTCAAACTAAAACAGCCTTATGCCCAACTATGCCCCAAAACACACAAACACACACAGGTTTAATTTATCAAATTAACTTTCCAGCATGCAAAAGTAAGCAGAATCCTAATAGAACAGGACAAAAGATAGATCTACTCTACCAGATTAGAGAATGGTCTAGGTCGGGGGGTCTTAACAAGGGGTCCATGAGCTTGAATTGAAATTTGAAAGAAAATATTATTCTCGTGGGGACGTGTTTGTGCGGGTGTGATATATTTATTAAATAATACACAGTACAGTGTGGACTTCGAAAGGGGTCTGTGGTTTTCACCTGACAGAGGGGTCCATGGAACAAAAAAGGTCTAGGTGGTGGCGAGGCCAGAGGCGGGCTCAGCTGCAGAGGACAGCCTGAGGTCATGGAGGGACATGGGATGGAGAGGGCACAGCTCAGGTGAGGAGGAGAGACAACCAAAGGGAATTCCTGAAGAAGAGCCAGCTTCACTTCCCTCATGGCGCTGCCTGGGGCAGTTTTTGGCTTGGGAAGTATGGGCATGGAAAGGGGGACAACTGCCAACAGCTTTATGAATCCACTTTAACCAATGTTTAAAGTGATTGGGAGTGAAGAACCTGCCAAGTCCTCTTCCTCCCTGCAAAGCCCATAGGGCCCCTTTAGAGGAGGATGGTCCTTCCTAAAGTAAAAATAAACTTGAATTAGTATATGATTGTACCGCCTGAACAGGCTCTGCCTCCTACAGGAGCATTCCAGAACCCTGGCAGGCAGCTGGCTGCAGACCCACCACACACGCCCAGATGCACACACTCCAGGATCATACCTCCTCCCTGTCCCAGCGTACGTGGCTGTGTCTGAGTCAGATGGTGGTGGGAGAGCTGCAGGCAGGCCAGCAACCCAAGGAGACACTCAAGACAAGTCGGGGCCAGGGACATGTGCCAGGGTGCTGTCCCAGAGTGCACCTGCTTGGTCTGCTAAGATGAGGCCGACGAGCATGCTATTGCCTGAAGTTCCAGTACTGGACAGGAGAACCGGAATCTCCTAACAGTGTCTTTCACCTAAGTTATTACAGCACTTCTCTTTGATAAAAATGGACTCCTTTGGATGGGGCGCTTGGTGCAGGGTCTAACCCTAAACAACCACACTCAGTAGTGTGGGGGGCTGAGTTCATTTCCTCAGTTCCGAATGGGGACAAACCATTCACTAGGGCCTCAAAATTCCCAGAGCCTTCCCTGGCCTTCCTCCTCCTCCTTGGTCATCAAGAGCTATAATGGAGAGATCAATTAGGTAAGGAGGGGACAGAGAATTGAGGCAGGGTCAAGGATAAAGGGAGAAGCTCTGTATTTCCTGTTTTAGTCTTTAAATCTTTATGGCGAAGTTAATTGAGAGCCCAGGACTCAGAGTCAGGGTCCCTGGGCTCCAGGCCCAGCAATGCCTCTAACTTGTTTTGTGGCCTCTGCTAAGACTTTTAACCTTGTTTGGCCCCAGTTTATGCATGTGTGCAATGCTGAGTGGCCCCCTAGACTCTTAGTCTTCTGACCTGGGAGTCTCTGATTTTTCTAATGCAAATCCCCGTGTAAATGTACTGCCCTGAGTGATGACAGCATTGCTGCCAAGCAGCCTCCTGGAAACAAGAGGAAGGAGGGAAAGGAGGAGGGCAAAAGTGTGCAGAGGCTGGGAATGCAGAGAACTAGAGGCCTTGTCTAAGACAGACCTGCACTTGTCCCCTACCAACCGCTCAGAGATCCCCGTGCTGTCGCCGTCACGAAACTCCAAGGCGCTCAGCTGTGCTCAGGGGCCGCCTGTGCCAACAGCCCGTAAGAAAATAAGCTTCCGCCCCACAGGCTTTTAGAATAAAACACTCAATAAATAAACATCTCCGCGAGCATGACTGGACCCCTGGGACTGCGGGATGCTGTGGACCCATAGGCAGAAAGCAACAGCTCTCCAAATAAAACGAGAACTTATTTGACAAATATTTGTAAGAGCACTCTGATAGGTGACTCAAGCTACGGCAGTGGCAAGTGTCATGCGAAGGAACCACAGAATCACTACAACTACTTAAAGCCAGGATCAAAATAGGATGTATTCCCCCGCCACCCCTGGTTTTTGTTTTATGATTCTTGGAGCCAAGCTAATTTTAAGTCTAGTTTGTCTTCCTATTGTAATAAATACTGGTGTTTCTGATCAGAAGGCTGTTTGCAAACAGCTGGGTGGAAACAACAGTTTCACCAGAGCCCTGAATGGCCTCAGTGAGTAGAATGCTTTCTCCTTTCCTGACAGCAGATGCCATCCCAGCCATATTGGACCCTGGCAGGATGAAAGCTTCAGGGAAAACAAAAGACTGACAAGCTCTGTGCACAGAACGAAGCAAGGAAAAGAAAGATGGTCCGGCTTTAGTTGGAAAAATATTTAAAATATCAGATATAGGTATACAGTTAATAAAATTTCAGGGAACAATATGTGGGAATTTCAACATGTGAGATTTTGCAAGTTGCCTCTGTGCAAACATTCTGATTGCTTCTCACCTCACTTAGCCCCTGCAGATTTCACTTTTGCTAGATTTTTTTTTTCCCAGTCAAGGTAAGCAAAATGTTAAGCGATAGTTGGGCATAACTCCCCATGCAAAATACACCAGCTCCTTTAATGATCTGCTAAATATATTACTTGAAATGTACAGACTAATTACCCCCTCTGTTGGATGTCAGTACTTCTGCTGCTAATTTTTTTTTATTTCCATAATGTTGCCGTCAGCCATAAAGCCATCTCCTTTCTCTTCACACATTTGCGACATATTGCAAATTGTCACCCTCTCTCTTCTATTGTGTTTACAAGAGATGAGGTAATTACAGTATTTGTACAGAAATAACCGGGAGGCTGATTGCTGAGGGAATGCCACTGGCCCTGGCAATGCCCCCCCCACCTCGCCCTTTCAGTAAATGTTCTCTGAATTTTCTGCTATTTATTATGTATGCCAGGCAGGGCTCAAGGCTGAGCGTGTGAAGGTGGGTGGTAACGTGAAGCCAGAGAAAGAAGTTTCCAGCAACAAAGTAGCAATAAGGTAACCCAATCCATAGGCCTATGTGCATGTCTGCTCCAACCAGTTACCACGATATTTATGAATGAGAGCATTTAAATTCCTCTGCTTCCAGTTTCGAGGCCTCGGGCATTTTCCTCCCTTGCTTTCCTTGCTTTCAGGACGATGGTATTCCTTGAAGGGGTGACTGAGGAATAGGTGCCGTCTATCGTACCCCCGAGGGGAAGAGGCCAGGTCAAGGTGGGCTGCACGGGGCTCTGTGGCTTTGAGCTCGTGAGATAGGGTTTGGTGCCCTTTGGGGCCCAGCACAAGGCACAGTATCTGGCACATAGGAGCTACTCTGTAATACTTGTAGAATAAGTTAAGTGACTTTTTTTTATGATGGAAGAGGAGTAAAGTGGCAGGGAAAAAAAATGCATCACAAGCTCAAAACAATTATTAATGTGCCAAAGATCTGTGGTGAGACAATTTTCAGCTTGAATAGATGCCATAAGTTACATTATACTGGGTTGTGCCCGTTATTTGTAAGACTTTCAAGTATTCCTTGGGTATAATATTTTGATCTGTCTACTTAAACGCAAGGTATTAAAGGGCAATTAAAAACAATTAACTCCGAAGCAAATGGAATACCCTAGAACCTTGCTATTAAACCATTCACTAAAAATTGGGATTGTGCATAAGGCAAGTCTACTCCTGGACTCTATCCAAGGGTGTTGAAGTAGCTTACACAGCTGTGGGGCCGTCTGCCTGCAAAGCTGGGGTTCTTAACCTTTTTTGTTCCACAGACCCCTTTGCAGTTCAGGTGAAAATCACAGACCCCTTACTAAGTCCACACTATACTGTGTATTATTTAATAAATATATCACACCTGCACCAACACGTCCCCACAAGAATGATGTTTTTTGAATTTCAATTCAAGCTCATGGACCTCTTGTTAAGAACCCCTGCTATAAAGTGATCTTAATGAAGAGAGCCCAAGGTTGGTTGGTGTCTTGCTCTAGAATATATTCACCTGGATGTACTACTTGTACTAAATACTACGGTTTCATTTAACGGTGCACATATAGGGCATAATTGAAAGGCGGTAGAATAAATAAATGTTTTAACTGTGATCACATCAATAATGCCTTGTGTGGGTTGAAAATAAAAGTTTAGGCACAAAGGCTGCTGAACCAGCAAAGTGAAGTAGATTGGCAAGGATGACAATAAATACATTCAAATTATTCTTGCTTAGACCAAATCCACAGACAGAATTAGGACACACTGCAAAGAGAGTTTGCTTGAATAAACTATATCACCATCACTAATAACTACATGGCATATTACACAGGCGGTCATTAACTAACATTTATTATTCTACCCCAACCCTTCATCATTTGGGGAAAATACAGCTGCCTTAGAGTGATCAGGTGCCTCTCCTCTGAGGCTTTAAAGCCTGTAATAAGGAGGACTTCCAAACCATTGAATATTTGTGGCATCATTTGTGGCATTTCCACTGTCTTCATTCTTTCTTTCTTTCTTTTTTTTGAGGCTTTAAGCACCTGAATACAAAGTTGTTTCTGAAAAGTGAGATGAACTTTTTCAATATTATATTTCCACTTTTGAGGTCTCCTCTAGTCAATCCCTGTGCAACTGTTACAATTCAAAGGTATCAGGAGACTGGTAGCAACAGCTTGAAGAGAAAGCAAGAGTCCTCTCTGGAATTCAAAAAGCAGTAACCTTCGCTATAGCCTGGAACTCTCTCTAAGGTCTTTTCTCTAAGGCATTCCCAAGCACACTAATTAAGGCAAATGTAATCAGTCCAGTGAGTAAACAACCTACAAGCATTAAAATCCCCAGTCCAAGGACATGCTTCAAAGAGCCTCAAGGGGCTCCCCCTTTTGACAGCCCAACTCAGGGATTCTAGTTTGTTTGTGGAAAATTAGTACCCTTAACAGCTAACTGGACCCTTTCCACATTGTGTGTGAGATTTCAAAACCTGTTACCACACGAATATCACTTATGATGCACCAGTTTGCACTTAATTTTGCTCTCTTGTTGCTTCATGAAGACTTTGATTACTCTGATCTCCCTAACAGGGCTTAGGAAGGGAAAAGGAAGAGGTGAGTTTCCATTAGCTGGAACCTGATAAAGTAGTCCAAGAGCTGTAGGTCACTTAATACTTTCTACAACTCACCCTTGAGGTGGAAATCACTGTCATTTTTTAGACTGAAAAAGCAGGCTTAGAACAATGTGGTGACACACCCAGCATTCCAATTAGTAAGTGGACAAGCTTAGAATTCAAAACCCAGTTCTGCTCTGACTTCACAGACCATGTAAATTTTAATACCTCATGCTGTCCTAAGGACAAGATATTCTAATTTTGCTATTTCCCCATGGTTCCCAGTAGAGAATGCAGCATGCAGTTAGCACTTCATTAATCTCATTTCAAAACAAACCCATTAAAATATCAAAAACGATCACAAACAAGAAGGGTATGGCTCAATTATATAGATGGGAGCTATTTTTATTTATAATGTTTTGGTACTGATAGCAGGCATATTTAGGTACAGGCTGTTAAGATTTCTTCAAAATTTATTCCTTGCTAGTCAAAGATGAAAAACATTTAGCTCCCTATGCTCCGGAAAGCAAGAAAGACACTCAAACACTGGGATTGATAGACCAGCAAAGAGACACTGTTTGCCCTTGTATTGTCTTTAGTTTAGGGTCCTAGAACCATTATATTCACCTGTGCTACTGCAGCACACCAGCTGCTGGAAGGGTTGCAGTAATCCATTACAGATAACAATATAAGGGTGGATGTTTGCAAATAATTCATTTTTTAACCTATCATAGGGAAAATAAAGTCTTCTAAAGAATGACTCACTCGCTTTCTTGAGTAGGAAATGTGAGCATCATCTGTCATGAATGCCATGGTGCAAAAATGTTGAAAGCCACTGTCATAGAGCACCCAAGGTCTGAAATAGACCTTGAGAAACCTCAATCTACTTTAATGTGCGGAGATACCAGCATTTGTGATCTTGAGGCTGGGGGTAGACACCCAAACTCTAGACTGTCTTGACTCTAGAAGCACTGGACGTGCTCAGTAAAGTGATGAATCATTGATGCAATAGG
>PVKH010023595.1:0-13808 GCA_004027955.1 Chaetophractus vellerosus
CACACACTTTTATTTCTGCAGTATCCTGTTAGTTACACAGGTCAGGTCAGTCCTACTCGCCGTTGGAGGGGACTACGCAAGGACCCGAATACCAGGAGACAGGGACCTTTGGGGCCCATCTTGGAGGCTGCCTGCCACACCCTGTCTCTGTAAAGATTGGTTTGGGGTGACCTGCAGACGTCTATAAAGTGAATTAGTGAGAAGGTGGGAATACTGATTTAAAATCTCTTGTTTTAAGACAAATGTAGGCCCTCATGGTGCAAGATAGCCTGAGACATGTGGATCAGGTCAGTGGTAAAGATGTATCTCCGTGTATGTGTGTGTGTGTGTTATAGGCCCGATGTCTTGCAGAAAACTCTGGACCCCCAAGGAACAACAGGCAGGCAGAGCTCCTGGGCCCTTCCTACCTAACCCTGAAGTGACGGGGCATCAAAAGTGTTTTCTTTTCTAACTTACAGACCCAGCTAGTGGGAGCAGCATCGACTGGGCATATGACAATGGTATCAAGTATGCATTCACGTTTGAGTTGAGAGATACTGGGCCCTATGGCTTCCTCCTGCCAGCCAACCAGATCATTCCCACTGCAGAGGAGACCTGGCTGGGACTGAGGACCATCATGGAGCATGTGCGGGACCACCTCTACTAGACAAGCACCTCCACTCTGTCTGCATCTAATTATTCCCAACTCTGCACACACACGGAGGCCTTCACTTGTGATTCAGAGCCCTCTGGCTTTGCTGAGAACACAGGTCAGGCCCTGTCCATCCCCACTCCCTGGAGCTTGTGTGTTCTGGCAGTGCACCTGCGAGCAGTGCTTCTGCTGAGCCTGCTGTATTTTGGTCCTGCTGCTTTGCTGAGCCTTTTGCGTGCCTCTCCTTCCACACAGCTGGTTGAGCGGGCCACACTTAGCATCATTCCCTCCTGGGTGGTACACCTCTACCTCATTTTAAGAACAAAACGACATCTGAGGTGGTTCTCTAGCCTCATCCACATTCATTCAACCAGTGAGCTTGCTCTGGTAGGGGCCCTAAGGGAGGTGCTTTTCAGCTCAGTCTTGAACATATTTTTCTTTGAGCAACAAATCTTTTAAGGTCATCAGTATAGGCCTTCCACCCCTCCCCCTCCCCCACCTTGTTTTGGCCAGGGGGAGTCCAAATCCAAGAGAGATAATCACTTCACAGTAGTGGGTAAAGAATTTCCAGATACTATAGTTCTTATCACTTTTGTTCTTTTATTATTCAGTGAAACTGGGATGCCAGAGGGGGCTATATGTGTGATTATAGGTACTGCTTACCCAGAAACCCCGGATGGAGTGGTGAGCTAAAGAGCAGGATTGCTAAATAACCCCCATCAGTCATAATGGGCTCACCTCCTCTTTGCCTTTTGAACTCACATCAAAGGTCTTGCCCTCTCCCTCCAGATCCTAAATCACTCCTCTGGCCTGGATAAGCTCAACGTGTGGGCACATTCCTGTTCATACTGTAGTGTACCCTCTGCTTCCTTCTGCTTTGTTTTTTGGTTGTTGTTTCTTTTGTTTTTTGCTTTAGAGTCTCCTTCTATTTTGTATCCTGGGCCATGAACATCTAAGTAGAGCAAGAATTCATCAGACTCTTCTTGTTTCATTTCTGCTTAGCACATACTGTCTGCCTTTTTGATTTGTTTTTGTTTTTGTTTTTTAAACATGTCTGTAGATCTTATCCCTCTGTCTAGGATTTGTGCAGCATCTGGTGTGTGCCCATAAGCCAATAAATATTCAATATAAGCCTCATGATTATCTCTTATTCTTCACTTTCACTTGAACAGAACCAAGACATGGTTTTGAATATACAACTCTTTATAATGTCAGAAGTCAATTTTAATCCCTTTCTGTGTCGCATGACATATAGGAAGGCCTTCTCTATCAGGCCAAGGGGCCTCCAGGGCAGTGTTATCTTGGTGATTTCACTCTAGTCCTGGGTCCAGCTCTTAGTTTTTCAATTCAGAAGCTTGATATTTTTAGTGTCCATGTTGATTGGACTCGGGGATGCTGACTCACGCTTACAGAGCTCAGAGAAGGCCGATGATAAAATCCGAATACGAATTTGTTAATTTACATCAGGGCAAGTAACTGTTTAGTGGATTGAATCCTCACGTTGGCTGAACAGTACATTCTCTCCCTGTAGGCAAGATACATGGGAAGCCAAATTATAATCAGAAGGTTGCTTAGTGAGCAGGGCGTCAGAGCAAGGAAAGTTAATTACAGTCTATGATTAGAATTTTTAATGGCATTCAGCTCTAATAGTATGATGTTTCCAATTCTACAACCAGAACATACCTGGCAGCCAGCCAGCTGGTCACTTGTGCTGGCCAGTCAGGGCTGCCTCAGATTATACAGTGCCTCTGTGGGCATGGCAGTGGCTGCCTCTGTGACTTGCCTTTGAGCTGGCTCCATTTATGACCCCCCCCCCCCCCCCCCGATTGAGCTAGTCCTATAACAGGGGTTCTTAACCTTTTTTGTTAAGGTTGGACCCCTTTGCCAGTCAGGTGAAAACCATGGCCCCTTTACTAAATCCACACCATATTGGGTATTATTTAATAAATATATCACACCCGCACCAACATGTCCCCACAAGAATAATGTTTTTTTTAAAATTTCAGTTCAAGCTCATGGACCCCTTGTTAAAAACCCCTGTCCTATCGGTTCCTTAAGGAGATGATTTCTTAAGCAAGACATAAGCATACAAAGAAAAGACCAATACCTGTGACTATAATAATATTTAGAGCTTTTGCACATTAAAAGACACCATAAAGAAAGTGATAAAACAAGCTACAGACTTGGAGAAGATATTCACAAAATCCATAATACACACGACAGCCAAAGGATGTATAAAAAACTACAAATCGATAAGAAAAACACATTCCTATAGAAAAATAGGCAAAAGATGTGAGCAGATATTTTACATCAGAGGAAATAGGTAGATCTGATAAACATACAGATTGATGATTAGTGATCTAGGAAATAAATATCAAGACTGCAATGAAATGCCATTTTATACTCATTCAGTTTACAAAAATAAAAAAGTTGGAGGAAATGTGGATGACAGGATCTCATATATTCCTTTTGGATGTGTGAATTAGAAAAACCACTTTGGAAAACAATTTGGCATTATCTTCTAAAGGTTATACCTTATGATCCAGCTACTCCACCCCAGTCTCACACTCAAGAAATTCTTACACATGTACCACAGGAAACATATACAAGAATGTTCATAGCAGCACTGCTCATAATAGCAAAAACCTAAAAATGACTCAAAAGTCCATCAGTGGGAGAATGGGTGAATAAAATATGGTATATTCACCCATTGAAATACACAACAGTCAAAACTGTTGTAAATATTATTTAGTATGATATCCTTTCTATAAAGTTCCAAACAGCTGTATTAATTGATACAATCATGTCGGGTTTTTTTTTTTCCCTTCATTCTATTAATGTGGTGTATTACATTGGTTGATTTTCATATGTTGAACCACCCTTGAATTCCTGGAATAAATCTCACTTAGTCGTGGTATATAATCATATATGTATGTACTTTAAAATATATTTGTATATATATTTTATAAATTTATTTAAAATATTACATATGTACACCTACCTTTAAGGAAGACATACAAATTATGGCAAAACTGTAAAAAGAGGGAAGCAAGACAGAGTGGACATGCCCAGACCCCTTTTCCTGGTCAAGTACACTGATCCCAACTGCTTTGAATGTTGGTTTCTAACAGCTCATAGCTCCATCCCTCTCTGGAGAATTGCCCCTGGCCAAATGGGGGCCGCTTTACTCAGGACTCTACACACCTGCTTTCCCTTATAGGGCCTCCCAAAATGTCAGCCAATGACTGACTCACTTGGGTATGAATTACTCCTTTGCCTCAAGGCAGGGCCAACATTGTGATGCAATGTGTGCTCCAGAGTTTCCCATGGAATCAGGCTGAAGCCAGTCTCCAACTGATGCCACATCCTTGCTTTGCCTTTTTCCCTGTTCTGCCCATCTCAGGCTCTACATCTAGGGAGGTTAACTTAAGATAACCTAAATGAAGAACCTGGAATTCTGACTGATGATTACCTCTGATAGGGGGAGGCAGGGGATGAGATAGGAAACTGGACCCTGTGCTTAGATGACCCTAGCTTTTGTTTTAGGTTCTGCTTTATCAGGTGTTTATTACATGATTAAAAAACAATCTAGCAGCTAAATAATTAGAAGAGGGCCATGCATGGATCAATAACAAACATGTCATTAACCAAGGATTATGATTAACCTATTTCTATGCACCTGAAATCCAACTTTAAAAAATGTTTCTAAAGACAAAAATTTTAACACAAAAGGTTTACTATTCAACAAGCATTTATGAGTGTCTTCTATTTGGTTTTAGATGGCTGTCAATGCAGTGGCAAACTAGAAGACAGATTCTTTCTGGCATAGGATGTAATTGTAGTTGGAGAGACAGAAAATAGCCAAGTAAACAATTAAATTTAAAAAAACATGTTAATTTAGGTGATAAGAACTGCTATAAAGGAAATAAAATAGGCCAATGTAAGGAGAATGATGATGGCGGTGGGACCTCTCAATTTGGCACAGTGGAAAGGATGGCTTTTGGGCTTGTGTTATAGATTCTTCTCAACTCTTTTCTTTGTAACCTTTGTATAGTCCCTCAAAACCACATGCAAAAGGTGGGCTAGATGTTATTATCCACACTTTATGGAAGGAAAACCTCAAGAGCAGTATGGTTCTTACCCAAGACAAATAATGTCATATGTTCTGTTCTCTGCTGTGGAAATACCACACAATGGGTTGGCCTAAATATCAAGCATTTAATTAGCTCATGGATTCAGAGGCTAGAAGTCTAAAGTCCAGGTGCCGGCAAGGCTATGCTTTCTCCTCAAAGTCTGTAGTGTTCTGGTACTGACTTGCTGCAATCCTTGGGATTCCTTGGCTTGCAGATCTGCCTCCTGTCACATGGCAGTGCCCTTGGTCTCCTTCTGTAATTGTTCTTTCACCCTGTAGCTTTCTCTTTATAAGGCCTCCAGGAACACAGATTAAGGCCCATATCATGATCCAGTTGGGCCATACCTACATAGATCTTAGAAGATTCTGTTCACAAATGAGTCCATACATTAACTGACAATTCATCTTTCAAGGATCCTGTTTACAAATGGGTTCCCATCCACAGGGGCGAGGATTAAGATTAAGAACTGTCTTTAGTTGGGGTACATAACTCAATCTACCACACTAAGTGAAAACTCCACTAAAAAGAGGGAAAAACGGAGACATAAACATTCATGGGCAGAACTTAAATTTCTGAAACACATGTAAGTTTGGTAGGCTTTCATACCTCAGTCTCCATGGACCATCCCACTAATAAAGACATCAGTGATGATGGAAAAGGAATAATCCTTCAATAATGGGTAAAAGTGTTTTGAGTCCTTTCTTTCTTTCTTTCTTTCTTTCTTTCTTTTTTTAATGTACTGGAGCGGGGCTTTGCTGGCTTGTCTCCAGGTCTTATATCCAGCCCTGTCTGGAACCAGAGGAAGACCTTCCTGAAGTAGCTGACAGGTGAGGGGTATAGTCCACATGCAACCAGAAGCCACTCACTGAGCTCTAGAGGACTGGGGACTGGTGAGCAAGCCACATCCACATCTGTCTTCTATGTCACAGATGGCGGGGAGCAGCCAATGGCCCAACTCCTTCACTTAGCTGTATGACCTTGGGCCATGACTTAAGCTCATCTTTAAAATGAGAAATAATTTTGAATCTACAATGGCTTATCAAGAGAATTAAATAAACTGATGTATTAAAGTACTCAGGGGAAGCCGATGTAGCTCAGGTGACTGAGCTCCTGCCTACCACACGGGAGGTGCAGGTTCTGTTTCCGGTGCCTCATAAAGACAACCTGGCTCAATGGGCTGGCGTGGCAAGCTGATGCAACAAGATGACACAGTGAGATGATGCAACCAAGAGACACAGTGAGGAGACACAGTGAGGAAACACAATGAGAGACGCAACAAAGCAGGGAGTAGAGGTGACTCAGGCAATTAAGTGCCTCCCTCCCACAGGGCAGGTCCCAGGTTTGGTTCCTGGTGCTTGTTTTAAAAAAAAAAAAAGACCAGCACACGACAGACACAGCACATGCAAACAACAAGGGGGCGGGGGGCAGAATAAATGCAATGAATCTTAAAAAAAAAAAGTCAGTTCTTTACCTTGCAATAGAAGCATCAAACACATGTTAGCTAGAATTATAATTCCCACCAAATGGTGGAAATTCACTTATGAATCAGGTCATTGGCATTTTCCCCAAGTGTGACCCTTATTTGCTTTAGAATTTTTTCCCCTTATTTTTTTTTTATTTTTAATTTTTAAAGAAGCTTTAGATTACATAAATATAACATCAAAAATATAGGGGATTCCTATATACCCCACCCTCTCCCCATCTGCTTTAGACCTTTAATGAGAATTAATGACAAAGATCTCAACAGTTCACAGAAAAGCATTATCCGGATGTTAAGTCATTTTTAGTATTATTTGAGTTTTGAAAGATTGGAATTCTTTCTCTGGAGGCTCTCCCATGTTAAGTAGACATGAAGCCCCTTTACTGCATTAAAACAAAGTACCATTGCCTGAAACCTTCACAAGTCCAGCATGAGACCTAGAACAACCCTGCCAAGCACAAGCAGTTCCCCAGTTTTTCACAAGTGCTGGGTAGGCCCTGATGCACATCTATTTCTGGTGAAGTTGAGGGTGTGCTCCAGCTCTGGAGAAGTGGAGTTGTACTTCATGTCACTATGTAAATACCATGTAAGTAGAATTGCTCATCCTCCTCATCTTTCTGGCTGATGAATTCTGGAATTCTGCCAAACCAGGCAGCTTGTGAAGTAAATTCTCTCTACTCTTTGTACTGAACCTTAAATCATGAAGACCAGCTGCTTCTTGTATTTGAAGTAAAGGTCCAGGTGTATTGGGGGCATCCAGGGAACACAAGCAGTTTTCCCCTTCTCTGGTATATATGGGAACTGTAGTGCAGCTGGGCAATTTGCTTCTTTAATGCGGAAAGTGAAGCTCATGGTTTTTTGTTTTTTTTTTTTGTATCTTCTATAAGGCTGAGCTCAGCAGCTAGTAAATATTTGTTGATTCGATTTGCTATAGGGTGGCAATTTAACAATTGCAGAAGCCATGCATTCAACAAGTTAGGGCAGCAGGAAAAGTACTTTTTCCAACAAAAATTATCAGTGGGATTCTGGAAAATAGATTGGAATGTATGTCCCCAAGTTCTAAGAGAGACAGAACACAAATTAAACATTCAAAGATAAGGAAGACATGATATTGGTTAAATTGCTTGCATTTTTTATATTGATTTACAGTTTAAAAATACTTTCCTAGATACTGGATAATTAAGTTATCACAAACATCTGGTGATAAATGCAGGCTGGGCATTATTGCCCCTATTAAGAGGAATAGAAGTCTTATAGAAGTGAAGTAATAACGCCAGACTTACACAGATGGAAATGGTGGAGCAGATTCTTAAGTCCAACTCTACAGATTATTGCTGAGAAAGCAAAGGGGCAGTGAATGTTCTGTTGATATATATATATTTAAATTTGATTGCCTTTAAAATTCACATAGTTCTTCCAATCGCTCTGGTCTCATACCCCTGAATTACTTGCTGGCCCCTGAAGGCCATTGAGTTTTCAGTGTCGCAGTGAAGGGAGGGACTTTAAGTAAGGAACAGAAGCCAGGGCTCCTTTCATGGCCGCCATTGCTGGCTGAAGACTACTGCTGATTGAGGGACATCCTGTGGTTCCTACAGGAACTGCCACTGTGGGCCTGTGCTCAGGACTGTCATTCAGAAAGAATTTGGGAGAATGTTATAATTATGAAATATCTGGAATAGGCTATTTCCATCCTTTAGGGTCATTATGCTCTTTCATGGGGGTTGGCTACAATCCATAGAACCACCTACTCCCATCTTTGATTATGGACTTTTCTCAACCTTGGATGACAACATGGCCATTTTTCTCAAGAGCCAAATAGACATTTTCTGTTTGAGTTTTTAAACAAATTGGCCAAACCCTAGAAAACAATCCAGGTTTGGGGCTTATAAGCCTGTCAAGAACAGAGACCAGGTTTTATTTATTTTGGAATCTCTAGACCGAAGCACGTAATGGTGCAATATAAAGATTTATTGGATGAATACCTGCAGCGGTGTCAATTCACATCTGATCCAAAGGAGCCCAGTGTCTTTTTTTTCACTTAGGTAACTGGCTGAGGCAGCCTCCCTGCCTCAGCTCTGAGTAACTTGTCATGGCATTGTTCTTTTCTGATGGATGTGAGAAACGCACAAGTCAGAGTAAGCAAAGACTTTCTGCTCTAATGCCAGCAAATCTGTATTAGAGAACTCAGAGAGGCCAGGCCCTCTGGGAATGGAAGGTTGACCTGTCTTATCATTATAAAGTGATGAGTGTGAAACACTTGCAGAGGCAGCTGGTGGGTAGACAGTCATTACCTTGGTTAAGGAGACCTGTCAAAGAAGAAGGCACCAGATCTTCCTCCATCCCGCCTCCCCTAGGGCCATCAATATGATCGCTGTTTAACAGGCACGTCTTGGTGTGTCTTCTGAGCTCCCCGGCACCTGGCAGGAGGTCCAGTAGTCTTGAGTTTACTCTGGAAAATAAACGAAGGACTCCTGTGGCCAGAAAGTGTATTTGCACATCCGGGAAAAGGGACAGGCTGCTAGGCTGGGGAAGGCCTGTTAATGAGTAGCACTGGTTCCAGAAGAAGGTTGTTTCCTTCCCACTCCCTGCCATTGCCACAGAGAGGCAGATGGGGTGCAGGGACCAGCTCTGCAGTCTCAGAGACCAGTGGTATTATGACCTTTGGAAATAAAACCAGGAGATTGGTAGGAGGTGGTTCAGAGATGGTTTCCTTTATTCTCAATAGAAGGAAAAAAATGTTGATCAGTGGTTTTCTAGGCTTTTCATACCTGCTGGAGCTTTTACTCTAACAATATCAGGATTTTACTTTTTATTTCTCTGGCACTTGGATGCAACTGCTACCATCAATGTTTTAGTAATGTAAGCTTCCGAGAAATGTTGCTCAGGATTTAGTGGCCCTGTTTTCTGTTTTTCAACATCCCAAGTTCCTCCTGATCTCAACACTTGAGGTAGTTCTGTGATCCTGGAAAAGAATAGGTCTCCCTCTAATTGCAGGAACCAGCTTTCAGACACAGGCTGCCTTCTCCTTTCATACATGATGCCTTCCTGAACATGTATCTGAAAGCCTGAAGTAGGAAAGGTTAGCAGTAGACACTTATTATAATGGGGAGTCTATTAGGAGCCAAACGTTGCTACTGAGAGTGGAATGGCAGCATCAGGCCACACCAAGGAACTTGTCAGAAACAGAATCTCTGGCCCATTTTAGAGCTACTGAATCAGAAGCTGCATTGAACAAGATTCCCACGTAGCTCGTATGCTCAGCAAAAGTTTGAGAAACGCTGACCTAAAATATATATATTACTAATTACACCTTATCTCATCATTTTTTAAGACACATTAGGCTACATATTAGGACCACCTGGGGGGTATTTGCAACCTGCTGATGCTTGGCCTCCACCCCAGACCAATTAGAACACTATTTTTGGACATCTTTTTTTTTTTTCTTTCTTTCTTTCTTTTTTTTTTATTCTGCCCAGATGATGCTATCGACAGCCAAGTTGATAATCATTGTTTTAAACCCAATTTTCAGTGGCTTTTCCCCAATGTTTTATACATCTGTTGGGAGATAATTCTATATGGATCTTTTGTGTTTCTGTACATCCAGTGAACAGAGGTACTGATTGCTCTTTATTTCAGATTATCTTTTCAAGGGTTTTAGTACAACAAACAGCCTTTGAAGATAGAGAAAATGTTTCTGTCTGGAGCAAAGTGCAGGTTTTGATAGGTCAGTGTTCCTAGGAGTTTTACTAAACAGAGGAATAGAGGAATGGGGTGATAACTGGAGAGCGGCGAGAGATCAAGAGAAGATTGTTTACTCTAGTGTATAATAAAAATGTCTCCTTCTGGAACAAAGGGCAGGTTGGCTAACTCCATTATAAAAGATTTGAGAACTTTCAGTTTCAGCGCTGACATATAGTTTGGAAGTGGTCACTCCTACCCTTACAACAAGAAAAAAGCTGAACAAAGTGAAAATAAAAAAATTTTCTGGGATCCGTCAAAGAACAAAGGTCTCAGGGAAAACTGCCATCTCAAAATCTGGAGAGACAAGCAAATCCAAAGAATCACAGCCAAGATCTGCTTCTTGGAGCAGAAGCTGCTGGAGGCACGAACTAGTAGGAATGCTTAAATGGTAATTTTGATGAATTGCTGGATGCTGAGTGTGGACTAGTATGAAAGTGAGAAACTCGTGGGGGCTACAATCTTAGGGGGTGCCCCATACTTTCGTGGGTTTTCCCTCTAAGATCCCACGAAAGTTTTAGAAAAAACTGTCAGGTTTCTGGCAGGAGGAAGGGGCAAAGCAACCATTTTGAAATACCCACAATTGTTCTCCATAATAAACGCCTACTCTGTTGGGGGAAAGACTTTATCAGATTCTTATCTGACCTGAGGGAAGAGCATGTCCCTGGCTTTAGTTCTTTCTAAACTTCCTGTCTCATCTTAGGGAGGGGGAAAATAAAAAAGCTAAGAAATACAGCAGGGGGACACAGGCCCACTAAAAAACTGAGATTTAATCATAAGATCCCCTTCTTCTATACACATACCTTACTAGAGGAGCTTGAAACACAAGGGCTCCAGTATAATAATAGTGGATTATATTTGAAAGAACTGCAAGGTTCATTCTCTGCCTGAGGAGGAATATATAGGGAAGCCCAAGAACAACAGGGGAGAATGAAACAAGGACACTTGAGGAATTTGAAGCCTCTGGCACCTACAGATACAGCAAACATTTATACACAGCCTGAAAGAAAAGAAAGAAAGGAAGGAAGAAAGGAAGAAAGGAAGAAAGGAAGAAAGGAAGAAAGGAAGAAAGGAGGGAGGGAGGAAGGAAGGAAGGAAGGAAGGAAGAAAGAAAGAAAGAAAGAAACAACGGGGCTGAAATCTCTCTTCAAACCCCCTCCATTGGGAGAGTTTCCCAATAAACTTCCTGCCTGCAATCGTCAAAATAAATAAATAAATAAACACAGCCTGACTTCTAGCCAAATTAGCTAGATAATTTTCTCAATACATAATGTCTAGCTTTCAACAAAAACTTTACAAGCTGTGCTAAAAGGCAAGGAAAAAAACAGTCTGCAGAGATAAAGTAATGGTGCAGATAAGACATAGATTTTGGAATTATCAAACGGAATTTAAAATAACTATGTTTAACACATTAAGGGTATTTTCAATGGAAAAAGTAGACAACATGCAAGAACAGATGGGTAATGTAAGCAGAGAGAGGGAAACTATAAGAAAGAATAAAAAGGAAATGCTAGAAATAAAAAAACACAGAAATGAAGAATGCCTTTGAAGAGCTCATCAGTAGACTGGATGTAGCTGAGGAGACAATCAGTGAGCAAAGGGAAAAAAGAATGGAGAAAACAAACAAACAAACAGAACATCAAAGACCCATGAGACAATTTCAAAAGTTGTAACACACTTGTGAAATATTTAAAGTGTTGAAAGAAAAACACTACCAACCTAGAATTACATGTCTAGTGAAATTATCCTTCAGGAGTGAAGGAGAAATAGGAACTTTCTCAGACAAACAAAAATTGAGGGATTCATCACCAGCAGACATAAATGATAAAAAGTTCTTCAGGGAATAGGAAACCGATTTAGGTAAGAAATTTAGGTCTATAGAAAGAAGGGAAGAGCACTGGAGAAGAAATAATTAAGGCAAAATAAAATATTTTTCTTAATTGATCTAATAGATACTTGTTTAAAGTAACGATAGTAATCAAGTATTGGGCGATTATATGGAAAAATGAAATGAATTTCAGCAATGTCAAAAGGGATGAGAGGAAGGTACTTGTACTACATGTGAGGCAGTCAAGTGTTATTTGAAAGTGAACTTAGATTAGTTAAAACATATTTTGCAAACACTAGGGCAACCACTAAAAATATTTATCAAAGAAATATAATTGTTATGCTAGAGAGAAGATAAAATGGAATCCTATAAAATGTTCAGTTAAAACCAGAGATGGCTGATAAAGAGGGAGAAATATAAAGAACAAGTGTGATACAGTGAATCATGTTCCCCAACAAAAGACATGTTCTAAAACTTAATTTGCATTCTTGTGGGTGAGAACCCATTTGTAATAAGGACCTTTTGAAGATGTTATTATTAGGTAAGCTGTGGCCAAATTGAATCAGGGTGTGGGCATTAATCCATTTTACAGGAGGCTTTATAACAAGAAGAAAGGTGTAGTCAGAGAAAGCCACAGGAAGAAGTCAGAAGTCAGTGGAAACTGGAACAATCACCTAACAATAGTGCTCCAAAAAGACATAACACCCCTTAACATGTACGCAACCAACATCGAACATCAAAATACATGAGGCAAAAACTGATAGAACTGCCAAAAGAAATAGACAAACCCACTATTATAGTTGGAGACATCAACACCCCTCTTTGATTAGATGATAGGTGAAGTGGGAGAAAATCAGGAAGAGTCGACCTAAACAGCACTATTAATCAACTTGATCTAATTGACACTCATAGAATACTCCACCCAACAACAGCAGAATACAAACTCTTCTCAAACTTACATGGAACACTCACTAAAATAGACCACACACCTCACCAAATTTAAAAGAAGAGAAATCATAAAAGATTCGGGTTCCCGAGGCTTGAGCATCCTCTCCTGTAATTTACCCCACTGCCTGTGCAGGTGTCACCTGGCTTTGTGTTGCTTTATGGAAATTGGGGTTGGGGAATGGGCACAATTTCTGATATTGCTGTGAGTAATAAAGTCCTTTGTCTCTGACCCAGGTTTCTGTGTCTTCTGTCAACATCTATGCAACTGTAGCAGGCTAACTTGTTAGCTTGCAGGTAGGGTAAAATGTTAGATCCTTCCCAGTTCTTGACAAAATCTTTTATAGTTTTATTCTTTTCCTGCTCAACTGAATTTCTAGCAACCTGGATTAATCCAATGATTGTTCAAGGGAAACATTACTTCCAGCATGTTTATTTTCATCTTTATTTCAGCTGTGCTAATTTATTTCAATGGTCCCATCATTGGCATTAATAATTTCAGTTTTCCATTTTCCACTCGTTTTTATAAAACACAGCTGAAATGCACAAACACTGCTCTTCAGACAAAGTTGAGTAAGGTTTATAATTTATGAAGTCAAGGAGAGCCTGAAGTCAACACGGACCCAATAGTAGTTTTAAAATTCTTTATCCCATGGGCCTGACATTGGGAGAAGATGGTCCTGACCCTGTGTGACAAAAAGATGCAGAAAAGTTCAAAAATTCCAGCCAGATAGCAGGCTCCAAGGGCAGAACTGTGCTTATAGTGGTGCTCAATAAAGGTCTTGAAAAAAAATATCATTTTTCCGCAGCTATCAACATTGATTAAAATAAATTTTAATTAAAAAAAATCAAGGGCCCGGCTAGATAGCTCAGTGGATAAAGAGCTCGCTGGGAAACCACATGGGAGGCCCTGGGTTCGGTTCCCGGGGACCTCTCCTAGCGGGCAGACCGCCTTGAGAATGGCAAGCCGCCATGGGCGGGCCGGAGCCGCCGTGGGCAGGGCAAAAAGCTGCCACGGACAGGCAAAAGTCGCCATGGGCAGGGCAGGTCGCC
>PVKH010023596.1:0-13820 GCA_004027955.1 Chaetophractus vellerosus
TATATGGCCGGCCCCAATTCAAGGTATTTTGATGGCATCCTCTTTGACACAGCTGTATTGCTGTTTGGCAATTATTTTCTTCCAGCATTTTCAGTATGTTGTCCCACTACCTTTTTGCCTCCATGGTTTCTGATGAGAAATTAGCACGTAATCCTATTGAGGCTCCCAAGATGCATTGCTTTCCGGATTTTGTCTTTGATGTTTGACAGTTTGATTATTATGTGTCTGTGTGTAGATCTCTTTGAGTTTATTCTCTTTGGAGTTCATTGAGCTTTTTTGATGCTGTATAATCATGTCTTTTGTTAAATTTGGATAGTTTTCAGCCATTATTCCTTCAGATAGTGTTTCTGCTCCTTTTTCTCTTTATTCTCCCTGAGACTCCCACAGTAGATATATTGGTCCACATGATAGGGTCCCACAGGTCTCATAGTCTCTGTTCATTTTTCCTCATTCTTTTTTCTTTCTATACTCAGACTAAATAATTTCAATGGTATTATTTTGAAGTCCATTGATTCTTTTGCCAGCTCCAATATGCTGTTGAATCCTCCAGGGAGTTTTTTAATTCAGTTACTGTGATCTTCAGCTCCTCTATTTCTGTTTGGTTCCTTTTTATAATTTCTATCTTTTTATTGAAATTCTCATTTTGTTCATATATCATTTTCTTGATTTTCTTTAGTTCTATGTGTTTTCCTTTAGCACTTTGAACATTAGTTAAGACCCATTTTTTAAGTCTTTGTCTGGTGTATCCAAAGTCTGGTATTTTTTGTTTATGGTTTCTGATGTTTTATCTTGCTCTTTTTGGTGTGCTTTCATTTCCTGTTTCTCTGTATGCCTTGTAATCTTTTGTTGCAAACTATACATTTTAATATTTTAATGTGTTAACTCTGGATTTAGTCCCTGAGGTGTCTGTTCCTTAAGTTTGTATCCAGCTAGTGACATGACTGAGATTTCCTTCAATACTAGGAGGAGCTAAGATATACAAAACTAGGAGGAGCTAACACATACAAACACAACACCTTTCACAGTCGTTGCAGATTGGCTCTGTGTTGGCTAGTGCTGTCGTTCAGAGCTTAGCCCTCCCAACATTGAACCTGAAGAACAGCTCAAGGTAAAAGAATAGGGTCCTCTGGGACCTTCTTCCCCAGGGATAGAGATAAGGGATAAAATGGAAGTTAGAGATGGATTGGAAGTGAGGATGTAGATTATAATACAATTGTGCACCACATATATAATTAAAACTTTTTTAATAGCCACATTTTAAAAAGTTTAAAAAAAGCAATTTAAGTATTTATGTATTTATTTTATTTAATCAAATATATAAAGTATTATTTTATTGCATAAACAATATAAATTTATTAACAAGATATTTTACATTATTTTTTTCAATCCCTTTTCAATCTTTATTTTTCTTTGAAATCTGGTGTATATTTTGAATTTAAAGTACATCTCAATTCAGATTGGCAACATGTCAAGTGCTTAATAGCCATATGTGAGTAGTAGCTACCGTATTGGACAGTGCAGATATAGAGGTTGGGAACTTGAATTTTTTTATTGTCTTCCAGAAAAAAATAGACTGTAGAGATGGTCAATTCATTGGTATTTAAAAGCAGCAGGTTTACATTTATTAGGACAGTTTTGATGAATGTATGTGCTTTGTTGAGGAGGATTACTAATATTGCCATCTTCATTTTTAAAAGATAAACCTTGTCGTTATCCTAAAAGTGAATGGATTTAGGAAATATGCTTTATTTTCTCTTTATATTGAGATAAAGAATACTTTTAAAATATTTAGTAGTTTAAAACATCGGAGATTTTAATTTAATGTTTTTTGTCTTCTATAGGAATTTTACAATGAATTGGCTCCTCTGTCAAGAATCCCTGCAGGCACCATCTCAAGATTTTTTTTTGCGATTGACACAGTCGTCTTTATTACCTTTCTATATTTTAGTGTTAATTATTTGTTTTATTTCTATGATGCAAGTTATTTTCAGGAGAATTAAGTAAGTACCTAGGAGAAACAATCACTTTTCTAATTAATATACTATGGAAATATGTTAAATACTTATTTTTAATATCCTTCCAATATTTGTGTATTTGTTTTAAAGCTTCTAATTCCTTCTCTCTTCATGGATATGTAAAATATCATTTTAAGATAAGCTAACCAGATAAAATTCAAATTTAGTTTTATACATCTAAGTAAATAATATCCTGACCTAAAATATAGGAATAATATTTAAATAATGAGTTAAACTTTTACAGATTTGTTTACTGGTTTATTCAAATTTCAACTTAACATAAGAACAATTTCTACTATTTAATTTAAATGATGCTAGTAATACAGGTGGTTTTTAAGTTAAAAACTTTTATCATATTTGAAAGGAGGTTATATGTAATATCTTCAATTGAAAGACCCAAATTATCATTTAATTATACTGAATTAACATTCACTAGTTGAATGCTAATTGATTTTGGAAAAGGGAACGTAAAAATTTCCTTTTTTATTATATTTCCTGAACTTTCACAAAGGTAGTTGTCTTCATGTTCTAAATGCTATTTACCAAAGCTTAGAGATATGTAAATTAGGATTTGACTAGCAGAGTATACCTGCAAATTTCTTCTCATGAAGAAATTTAAAATTCTGGTTATAGCCTTCAATGGTGATAAACAATGTATCTTTGATTTTTCAAATATATTTTTTCAAAATATTGAAAATACATTTTCTTTCTGTAGTGGTAACTCCATGAAAGAAACTAATACACTTGAAGATGGACGAATTGGAGAAAGGCCAGAAATAATTTATCATGTAATTCACACTATTTTATTGGGTTCTCTTGCAATGGTTATAGAAGGGTAAGTGTACTTTATTTGATCCATTTGTTTTTAAAAGTATTGTCCTTTCTAATGGTAATTAGTGGATTCTTTCAAGAATAAATTTATAAAGTTTTATAAAAACCCAAAACCTACAAAATTTCTTAATCTAACTGGATTTTATATAGGTGTTTATAGTGCGATAAACTGGCATTTACTTTTTCATTCATCAGAACCTATTGAATGTCTTCCAAGGGCCAGGTATTATGCTAGGAGGTGAGCAAAAGTAGACACAACACCTCTAACCTTACATAACTTATAGTCTCTTGGAGGTGACAGATGTTAATCACACAAAAGTGAAATTATAACTTTAGCGAAGTAAAGTAAATTATACCTTGAAAACATATAAAGATGGAATTTGACTTGAGAAGATCAGAAAGGCTCTCTAAGGAAAAGATGCTTGATTGAGACTTGAAGGATGAGTAGAGGTTAACTAAGTCAACAGAAGAGGCAGTATATTCAAGACAGAGAGAATAGTATATGCAAAGACCCTGTGGTTGGAAAGCACATGGGATATTGTTGGGAGGAACAAAAACAAGCTAAGTGTGGCTGAAGTGTACAGAGCATACAGGAGGGCCTTAGAGGTCATATTAAGGATTTGGGGGATAGTTGTTTTTTCTTTCATCTTTCCCTGGTTAATTTTATTGCCTTTAAATGGCAAATGAGTCCTTTCAAAGTTCATGTGTGACCCCATTTAATGTTCAACAAAGCAGACTTTTTACATTTTATTTGCTTAATCATTTTAATGTGTTACATACTGTCTTAAATTTGTTAAGACAACATGAGTTTCCATATATTAACATCCAGATAAGTTTTACCACACTTGTTAAGGGAGTTTGAATCCTTGAAACATATCTTGCACCATTATAAGTCTTTAGTTTTGACACTTCCCTTGTTTCTGCTTCCACACAAAATCATGCTACCTTGTTTTTTAACTTTTTTCTTTTTCTTTTTTTTTTCTTAAAGATTTATTTTTTATTTATTACATACCACCCCCCCTTCTGCTTGCTCTTGCTGTGTGTCCATTCTTGTGTTCCTCTCTGTCTGCTTTGTCTCCCCCCTGCTGCGGCGACGCGCTGAGGCCGGTCACTGCGCAGGTGGCTTTGCCCTGCTTGTGGGCAGCTTCTGCTTCCATTCACGGCCGGCTCTGCTTCAGTTCGTGGATGGCTGGCTGTGCTCCATTCACGGGCAACCTGCCCTGCCCGTGGCGGCTTTGCCCTCTCTGTAGCAGCTTTTTGCCCTGCCTGCGGTGGCTCTGCCCACCCATGGCGGCTTGCCCTTCTCAAGGCGGTCTGCCCGCTGGGAGAGGTCCCTGGGAACCGAACCCGGGGCCTCCCATGTGGTATACCGGCGCCCTTATCCACTGGGCTATGCGGCCGGCCCCTGTTTTTTAACTTTATAAACATATTCTCTCAGCAGAAGTTTTTAGTTCCCTCATACACAAGTCACTATTTTAGCAATGGTGGGAGTTATAAAAATATATGACCAGATTCCCCTTCTCCAGAAGCTCACAGTTTAGGAGGGGTAAATGCAAAGTTCGGGAGTCCCCAAGACCACTCACTTTTAACATCAGCTGCAAGTTTGAGACTTTAATTCTCTAGAAGGGAGCAGAGGTTGAGCGACTGCTTCCCATGTACAAGGTCCTAGTTTGATCCCCTGTACCTCCTAAAAACAAACACAAACAAACAAGACAACCAACTCTCATTGGAAAGTGAATGTACCTCAGTGATTGAGCACCTGCTTCCCATGTGTGAGCTTCTGGGTTCAATCCCCAGTACCTCCTCAAAAGAAAAAAAAATTCTCTAGAAAGGCTCAAAAATCAGAAAAGTCATTATATTATACTCACAATTGAAGTTTATTACAGTGAAAGAACACAGATTAAAATCAGGGAGAAGAGGTGCATAGGGCAAGGTCCAGGAGATACCAAGGTGCAGAGCTTCGAGTTATCTTTTCCCAGTGGAGTTGTGTGGACAGTGCCTATTTCTCCCTGCAACTATGTGTGACAACATACTTGGAGTACTGCCAACCAGGGAAGCTCACCTGAGCCTTGGTGTCCACATAGACATGATTGATACATGACTAACCTTAGTCTCCATCCTTCTAGAGGTTGAACTGATACCATGTGGCCCAAGCCTGCTCCACTATCAATCATATTTTTGGCATAGACTCTGGTAAGACCCAAAGCCCACCATAAATTAACCACATTGTTAGCTTAGACTATCTGGTGAGAGCCCCCCCTTCCCCCCATCCCCCCAGTAATCATGCAAGACATTCCAAGGGCTTAGTTATTACCTCCCAGGAGCTGAGGGCAAAAGCCAAACTATTCTTTGGGCAAGATTAATCCTTTACTGCACAGTAAATAAGATCAATGAAAATAAATATAATAAAAGACAATATATTTAATGTATTAACAAAGAAGCACTAATACTGCTATATTACAAATCAGTTAATTAACTTATTTATTTATTTAGGGGGGCTGGGGATTGAACCCAGGACCTCATACATGGAAGAGGCACTCAACTGCTGAGCTATATCTGCTCCCCATTGAGAGTTGGGTTTTTTGTTTGTTTTGATTTTTTTTTAGGAGGTACTGGGGATCGAACCTGGGACCTTGTACGTGTGAAGCAGGTGCTCAACCACTTGAGCTACATCTGCTCCCCTGCAAATTTATTTTTAAATATTTGATATCAGTATTTCAGTATACTTGGTTTCCTTTGTAAGCCCATATATTTTATTATATACATTTTAAAATATTTTCTTATAAGGAATCGATAGACTTCATCGGATTGACAAACCTGTGACTAGTGGAAATGTTGTCATGGAAACATGAAGAATAAAGGTTCCTTCTTATAACATTCCATAATGCTTTATAAGTAGGATATAGAAATATAGTAAACCATGAGTATTTTAAGCAATTTCATGTTTTGATTCTTATTCTTTTGCTTTGCAGTAGTTGAATTATGGAATATGGTTTACCTTTTTTCCCTTTACAATTTTATTTCTCTCTGCAAAAGAACCTTTTTTTTATTCCCAGCATTCTACATTGTTGGGACTGCTGTTTTAAATTCAAGATCCTTCTTTTGAACTTCTAATCCATGTTATTCTATTATTTATCCCCAATTTTTACTCACTAGGCAAATAAGAACATGATAACATTCATGTGAACAGATACCTGGTCACCTAGTAGGTGTAAGACACTCTCTTAGGCAATAGGGATCGGAGCAATAGAATGTCTAGTCTTTCTCTTCATAATTCATTGCCTAGATAAGTAAATCCAGAGGTAAAGTAAGTATTACAAGAAAGCTATACATAGCACGCTTTGATCACCCAGAGGAGAAGTGCTAACTCTTGTGGAGGGTAGGTAAATGATAGTCTTGAGAAGTAAGTAGAGATTGGCAAGCCTGCCAGTTTTCTCTTTCTGTGTGTGTATGTGGGTGTATGTGTATACATGCACACACGTGTGTGGATAACAATCTAAGCAGAAGTATGTTCTAGAACCTAATAGTATGGTGTGAATATGGGGGAAGTAGCAAGAGCTATGGCTGAAAAAGTAAGCAGAGATCAAATCAGGTGTTTTGAGCAGAAATTTGACACCATCAGATTTGCTTTTAGTAAGAGCTCTCTGGCATCAATGATCAAGAAGGGTTTGAGAAAATATTAGAGGAAAACAAATCAATTAGAAAGATGTCACAATGGAATCTAGAAGAGAGTAACAATGAAGATGGAGAAAAGGGACCGAAACCCACAATATTTGGAACTGGAAACTGCATAAGAATAGAAGGGACTAAGGTATGAGGTACACTAGGAAGAGGTGTGACTCAGAAGCCAATGGAGAAGTTTCTAAAGGATGGCAAGATCAGAGAGAGGAAGAGATGAGTATGGACTTCCAGGATTCTGGCTGTGAATGAAATCACAGTTTACGGCAGCAACCAGAGAGAAGTGAGTTGCGCCAAAGGGGAGAAACTTATGTGCATATATGCTGATTGTGGGATGAAAATATTTAGATTGTTCTGCAACTGGCTGGAACACTATTAATATTTAGGGAAGTAGTAGGAGAAAAGACTGGGAAGATGAGTCAAAATCTTATTTTAGAGGGCTCTGAGAAAACCTTTTAAGTGAGTTTTCATTGAATTGAGTAGGCACTGGGGAACCACTAAAGATTTTTTAAATAGAAAGTATCTTATCATAGTTATGCTCGAAGAAGATTCATCTGGCATTGGTGCTTAGTTGAACTGGAGGCCATTCTAAAGGTAGAGGTGTTAATTAGTAAGCTATTGCAATAAAATGGTAAGGAAAGGATGGATACAGAGAAATCAGTAGATTTGGTATCAATGGAAGAATCTCTAGAGCAGGAAGTTGTGCTCCAGGGTATGTTATATATGTATAATTCAAGGTGAATGGTGCCCACTGAAGCACTACAATATTGATACCAGCTGATTGAGAAAATAGTGTGACTTGGGAGACTAGTGTTGATATTTCTAGCAATGGAAAGTTAGGAGGAAATGTTAGTTGACCAGAGAAAACTAAAGCAATCCTGTCTTAACAACATGTTTTCTATATATGTCCACTCCTCTTGAGGCCTGAGACAGTATTCATTTCTTAAAAACCTTCACTAACTACATTCTTCTCAAATTGATCTTTTTGGTTTCACATAACCCTAGACCATATGTTAATTTTGTTATACCTATTTAAATTTTTTTTTCTGTGTGATGTTGTGTTCCATCTTGATAAGAACTCCTTGATGGCAGTAGCCATGTTTTCTGGTTTTCTTTTTTCTTTTTTAGTACTTTGGTCAGCCTGCAGAGCATGATCATTAAGTGTTCATGAAATGAATGATTTTTCTCTGTTCCATGGCTTTGCTGTTTTATAAAGCCATAATAACTGGCATTTTTATTCTGGTGCCAGATTGTTCTAATCTCTTCTGCATTTGACACTAAGGAATATGTCATGAAAGGATTTGGTTCTTCTTAGTATTAATCACAAAAAATATCCCCTGAAATATTATTTTTCCTTCATATTCTGTATGAAGCCTTGCCATCTGTAAATTTTTTCAAAACTCTTCATCTCCAAGGGTTATGGGTTCCTTTTGTTTCATTTACAACCCACAACATAAATTAATGTACTTACTTTTATTTGCACAAGTTCATTTTTCTGTACACCTTGATTTTTATTCTTTCTAATTTAAGAGGCTGAAATTTTTAATCCTTGTTTTTAAAAATTAATCTTAAAAGTAATAAACATTCAGCTCATAGCAAACCTAAACTATACATAAGCATATGAAGTAAAAAATAAAAACCCCTCCATCTCACTCACTCCTCAGAGGTCACCACTACTAGCAATATTTTTCCAGATATTATTTTTGGCCTGTCCATAGATGTATAATTTTAAAAATAAGCAAACTACTCAGGTAATATTATGCATGAAGTTTTGTAGCTTGATTTTTTGTTTTTCATAATAATTTATTTAATAATACCTATTGACAGACACTTAGGTTCTTTCCAATTTGTTTGCTATTAAAACAACATACTGGGGGCCGGCTGAATAGCCCAGTGGATAGGGCGCCGGCATACCACATGCAAGGCCCCGGGTTCAGTTCCCGGGGACCTCTCCTGGCGGACAGACCACCTTGAGAAGGGCAAGCCGCTATGGGCGGGCCAGAGCCGCCGTGGGCAGGGCAAAAAGCTGCCACGGGCAGGGCAGGTCGCCCACGAATGGAGCACAGCCAGCCACCCGCAAACTGAAGCAGAGCCGGCCGTGAATGGAAGCAGAAGCCACCCACAAGCGGGGAAAGCCGCGCCTGCGCGGTGACCGGTCTCGGCGCATTGCTGCAGCCGGGGGAGGGAAGATATGTAATAAAATAAATAAATCTTTAAAAATAAATAAATAAATAAATATGATACCTGTTTCTCATCACATTAACATTAGTCTTTGAAAAAAAAAACATACTGCAGTTGAAACCCTTGTACACTTATTATAGTATTTTTATAGGCTAGCTTACTAGAAATGGGATTGCATACTTTATAGAGTATTTAAAATTTTTATATGTTCTGCCAAATTGCCTTCTTTAAAATTTTTTTAAAAAATAGCTATTTCAAATTCAAAAAATAAAAAATAAAATGCAGCTCAACAAGTTATTGAAATATTACTCCTCAAAAGTTCTTTCCAGGCACTTTTAACTCATCTAATTCCAACTACTAACCCATTAGTTCCTCTAGTTTTCAGAAAGATACACAGATGAATACAGATTAGTTAAATAACATAGTCAAGGTCTCCTTATCATTGAAAAAAAATGAAGATTAAAAAAAAATGCTTAATCATATTCAGATCTCACAGAGCCAAACTCCATGTTCTTTTTTTTTTTTTTTTTTTTGCTACAGAAACATCACAATGTTGCTGCCAACTACAATCCACAAATCACACCAGTTCTCCTCTCCCATGTATCACCACACTCTTAACAACATCCTGTAGCAGTAGAACATTCCTGTATTTTTTTTAAAGATTTATTTTATTTATTCCCCCCTGCCATTGTTTGTACTCGCTGTCTGCTCTCTCTGTCCATTTGCTGTGTACTCTCTGTATCTGCTCGTCTTCTCTTTAGGAGGCACTGGGAACCAAACCTGGGACCTCCCATGTGGGAGAGAGGTACTCAATCATTTGAGCCACCTCAGCTCCCTGCTTTTATTGTGTCTTTCAGTGTCTTTCCTCTTTGTGTCTCCTTTGTTGCATCATCTTGTTGTGTCAGCTCGCCCTGCCTGCCAGCTCATTGTCTTGCTCGTCTTCTTCTCCAGGAGGCACCAGGAACTGAACCAGGGACCTCCCATGTGGTAGGCAGGAGCTCAGTCACTTGAGCCACATCTGCTTTCCACATTCCTGTATTTATACTATTAGCCACAATCCTCATCCACTGCCAAAATCATTGTTATACATTCCCAATATCATCCTCCAGCTGTCCTCCAACTGACATTAATCTTCCTAGATTACTACTTTCAGCCACATTCACATCCATAAATCAACAGTGTTTCTTACACTCACCATAATGTGCTACCATCAAGTCCAACCATCACCACATATTTACACTTGACCTTATTTATTTATTTATTTATATTTATTTTTTTGTTACATATCCCTCCCCTTTCTGCTTGCTCTTGCTGTGTGTTCATTTTTTGTGTTCTTCTATGTCTGCTTTGTCTCCCCCTGCTGCGGCAACGCACCGAGTCAGCTCACTGCTCAGGTGCTTTGCCCCGCTTGTGGGTGGCTCTGCTTCCGTTCACGGGCGGCTTTTGCTCCATTCACGGGCGGCTTTGCTCCGTTCTCAGGCGGCTCACCCTGCCCGTGGTGGCTTTGCCCTGCCCGTGGCGGCTTTTTGCCCTGCCCATGGCGGCTCTGCCCCGCCCACGGCGGCTTTGCCTTCTCAGGCGGTCTGCCCGCTCGGAGAGGTTCCCGGGAACCGAACCTGGGGCCTCCCATGTGGTGTACCGGCGCCCTATCCACTGGGCTACAGCCAGCCCCTACACTTACCTTATTAAATGTTCTACACACATCCAGCATCGTCTTCCCCTTCTCATCCAACATTCCATCTCCCTCCAGCCTGTACTTCATAGTTCAACTCCATAAGTTTACTCGCTGTATTTAGTTCTTATCAGTGAGATCATACAATATTCATCCTTTTGTGTCTGACTTATTTCACTCATCGTAATATTCTCAAGGCTACTCCATGTTGTCATGTACTTCCCCAATTGATTTCTTCTTACAGCTGAATAGTATTCCATCTTATGAATATACCATACCTTATTTATCCATTCATCACTTGACAGACACTTGGGTTGTTTCCATCTTTTAGCAATTGTGAATAATGCTACTATGAACAACAGCGTGCAAATATCTGTTTGCATCCTCTGGATATATTCCTAGCAGAGGAATTGCTGGATCACATGGCAGTGGGAAAACTTTCAATCTTTCCCCATTGAGTATAATGTTAGCTGTTTTTCATATACGTACTTTATCATATTGAGAAAGTTTCCTTCTATTTCTATCTTTCAGTGTTTTCATCAAGAAAGGGTGTTTTAAAAAAATAAAAAAATAAAAAAATAAAAAAAAAAGAAAGGGTGTTTTATTTTGTCAAATGCCTTTTCTGCATCAATTGAAATGATCATGTGACTTTTCTTCTTCAATTTATTAATGTGGTATATTTCACTGATTAATTTTCTTATGTTGAACCAGCCTTGCATACCTGGTATGCCCACTTGATCATAATGTACAATTTTTTTATGTCTTTTTAGATTAGTTAACAAGTATTTTGTTGATGGTTTTTGCATTTATATTCATTAAAGAAAATGGTCTGTTTTCCTTTTTTAATAGTATCTTTATTTGGCATTGGTATTAGGGTGATGTTAGCTTCATAGAATGAGTTTGGTAGCATTCCGTTTTGTTCAATTTTTTGGAAGCATTTGAGCAAGATTGGTATTAGATCATCTCTAAATGATTGGTAGAAATCACCTGTGAGGCCATCTTTTCCCAGACTTTTCATTTTGGGGAGATTTTTAATGACTTGTGATTGTTTTGTTGAGCTCTTCTCTTTCTTCTAGGGCCAGTGTGGTTTGTTCATGTGTTACCAGAAATTTATCCATTTCATCAGTATTGTCTAGTTTGTTGGGATACAGTTGTTCGTAGTATCCTTTTAAAATCTTTTATTTCTGCTGAGTCAGTAGTAATGTCACCCTTCTCATTTCTGATTTTATTTATTTGCATCTTCTCTCTGTTTTTCTTTGTCATTCTAGCTAAAAGTGATTTTGTTGATCTTCTCAAAGAACCAAGTTTTAGTTCTGTTGATTTTCTCTGTTGTTTTTTTTATTCTCCATTTCATTTATTTCTGCTCTAATCATTATTGTTTCTTTTCTTCTACTTGCTTTGGGATTTGTTTGCTGTTCTTTTTTCTAGTTCCTCCAGGTGAGCAGTTAAATCTTCAATTTTAGCTCTTTCTTCATTTTTTATGTAAGCCTTGAGGGCTATAAATTTCTCTCTCAGCCCTGCCTTTGTTGTATCCCATAAGTTTTGGTATGTTGTGTTCTTGTTTTCATTTGTCTTGAGGTATTTACTGATTTCTCTTGCAATTTCTTCTTTGACCCACTGATTATTTAAGAGTGTATTGTTTAATCTCCATATATTTGTGAATTTTCTCTTTTTCTGCCTGTTATTAATTTCCAACTTTATTCCACTATTATCAGAGAAAGTGTTTTATATAATCATAAATCTTTTAAAATTTTTTGAGATCTGACTTATGTCCCAATATATGGTCTATCTTGGAGAAAGATCCATGAGCGCTTGAGAATGTATATCCTGTTGTTTTGGGGTATAATGCTCTGTAAATGTCTATTAGGTCTAGCTTATTTATCATATTATTCAAGCTCTCAGTTTCCTTATTTATCCTCTGTCCAAATGTTCTGTCTAATGCTGAGAGTGGAGTGTTGTTGAAGTCTCTGTTATTGTAGAGACTCTCTTTCTCCCTTCCATTTTGCCAGTGTGTGTCTCATGTATTTTGGGGGACCTATGTTAGGTACATAAATATTTATTATTGTTATTTATTTTTGGTGAATTGTCCCTTTTATTAATATATAATAACGTTCTTCATCTCTTAAAATAGTTTTGCATCTAAAATCTATTTTATCTGATATTAGTATTGCTATACCCATTCTTTTTTATTGCTATTAGTGTGAAATATCTTTTTCCTACTTTTCATTTTCAGCCTGATTGTGTCCTTGTGTTTAAGGTGAGTCTTGTAGACAACAAATAGTTGGCTTATGTTTTTTTATCCATTCTATCAGTCTGTGTCTTTTTGTTTGTTTGTCTGTTTGTTTGAGGTATTGGGGCCGAGGATTGAACCCAGGACCTTGTATGTGGGAAGCTGGTGCTCCACCACTAAACCACATCGACTCCTCTGAGTTGGTTTTTTTGTTTGTTTGCTTGCTTGTTTTTTTGTTTTGGGAAGGTGCTGGGGACTGAATCTGGGACCTCCCATGTGGGAAGCAGGCACTCAACTGCTTGAGCCACATCCGCTCCCTAGTCTATGTCTTTTAATTGGGGCGTTCAAGCCATTAATATTCAGTGTTACCACTAACTTATTTCATCCATTTTATCCCTTGGCTTTCTATTGTCATATCTTACTATTGTCTGTCTTTTAACAGTTTCTCTTACTTATGTTCTTCATTTCTATACTCTCCTCTAGGGCTCTCTCCCTTGTATTTTCCTTTCTGGCTGTAACATACCCTTTAATATCTCTTGTAGTGGAACTAGTGTAGCTCAGTGGTTGAGCACCTGCTTTGTATGTATGAGGTCTTGGATTCAATCCCCAGTAACTGCTAAAAGAAAAGAAAATCTCTCTTGTAGATTTGGTCTCTTGGTAGCATACTCTGTTTGCTTGTTTGTAAAGACTTTAAATTCACCTTCATTTCTGAAGGATAGTTTTGCCCAATAAAGCATTCTTGGCTGGCAGTTTTTCTCTTTTCAGCACCTTAAACATATGGTACTACTGCCCAGTCGCTTCCATGGTTTCTGTTAAGAGATTGGCACTTAGTCTTACTGAGGTTCCCTTGTAAGTAATACATTGCTTTTCTCTTGCTGCTCTCAAAATCCTCTCTTTATCTTTGGCCTTTGACAATTGAAATAGATGTCTCAGTGTAGGTCTGTTAGGATTTATTCTGTTTGGGATATATTGTCCTTCTTGAATATTGATATTCATGTCTTTCATAAGTGTTAGAAATTTTCAATTAGTATTTCCTCAAATATTCTTTCTACCCCTTTTCCCTTTCTTCTTCTTTTGAGACACCTATTATGCATATGTTTGTGCCTTTCATGTTGTCTTGCCTTCTGAAAAAAGCTATAACATTTTATAAATTCTAAGAATATAATTTTACTACACTCTCATCAATGTTAATGCTTTTTTAAAAAAATTTTTT
>PVKH010023597.1:0-13820 GCA_004027955.1 Chaetophractus vellerosus
TTTTGCCTTCTAAGGTGGTCTGCCTGCTCAGAGAGGTCCCCAGGAACCGAACCTGGGGCCTCCCATGTGGTGTACCGGTGCCCTATCCACTGGGGTACAGCCAGCCCCCACAAATTCTTTAGCAAAATTGTCCTTCAAATATGAGGGTGCGTTTAAAATTTTCACAAACAAACAGAAACTAAGAGAGTTTGTAAAAAAGAATTCACCTTTGCAGGAAATATTAAAGGGAGCCTTAGATTCGGAAGGAAAAAGACAGGAGTGAGAGGCATGGAGGAGAGTGTAGAAGACAAGAATAGCAGAAAGGATAATCAAAAGTGTGAAAAGAGAGGTGAAAATAAGATATGATATATGAAAACCAAAGAATAAAATGGTGGAAGTAATTCACTTACAGTAATACCATTGAATGTGAATGGATTAAACTCCCCAATCAAAAGATATAGGCTGATGGAATGGATAAAAAAAATTTTTTTTAAAGCATGGGCCATCCATATCCTGCCTACAAGAGACTCACCTTAAACCCAGGGATACAAACCGGTTGAAAGTGAAAGTTTCCACACAAACGGTAACCAAAAAAGAGCAGGGGTAGCTCTGCTAATACCGGACAAAACAGACTTTAAATGCAAAAAAGTGATACAGAAGGTCATTATATATTAATAAAAGGGACAATCAGCCAAAAAGAAATAACAGTCATAAATGTCTATTCATCTAACCTTGATGCCCCAAAATACATGAAGCAAACTCTCGCAAAACTGAAGGGAGAAATAGACATCTCTACAAAAGTAGTTGAAGACTTCAACATACCACTCACATCATTAGATAGAACAACTAGACCGAAGATCAACAAGGAAACAGAGAACTTGAACAATATGATAAAAGAGGTAGACCTAAGAGACATATACAGAACGGTGTATCCCAAATCAACAGGTTAAACCTTGTTCTCAAGTGCTTATGGTTCTTTCTCCAAGATAGACCACATGTTAAGTCACAAGGCAAGTCTCAATAAATATATAAAGATTGAAATTATACAAAGCACCTTCTCAGATTGTAAACTGGGAATCAGTAAGAGATGGGAAAGGGGGAATTCGCAAACGTGTGGAGACTGAACAACACACTCCTAAACAATCAATGGGTCAAAAAAATCCCATGACAAGAAATTTTGGCAGTAAAAATTGGACCCAAATAAAGTTCCAAGTGTCTAGTACTTAGAGTTGTATTTAGATGTTTAAAAAGCTATCTTTCATAATTTATAAACCTGGTTTCTTTATAGTTTGAGGGAAGAGATTGAAACTTTATCTGATTCAAAGTAATGATTAATATACCTTTTTAAATATTGACTTCTTGAGACTTTTCCCCAAATAATATCTTACTGCACTATGTGAAATTGAACTATTATTTAAAGCAAATGGAGTGTTCATCTCAGAGTTGGTTACAGAGCTGATTTTATATATAGATGTAGTTTATCTCTTTAGTCTGGTTACATTAACGGCCATTTTATTTCATGTCCTATTCCTAAGAACCTCTGAATTTGTTGCACAGGTAAAAATGTAAATGATGCTTATCATAGACTCGAACATAAGGAGAAAAAAATATGGGTAGGTAGAATATGTTTTGCTCTATTAACCTGTCAAGAAAATTAATAAAAAATACTTAAGTTACCAAAAAAACCCACTATTGTAATGACTTGTTTGACTTTCATGATCGATTGGGAGCTCTTTGAAGGCTATCTGATTTCAAAACTTATTATAAACCTACAGTAATGAAGACAATGTGGTATTGGCATAAACATAGATATAGAGATCAATGGAACAGAATAGAGAGTCCACACACATATATGGTCAAGTGCTTTTCAACAAAAGTGCCAAGGCAATTCAGTGGGAAATGGATTTGTTTTTCCCACATAGGTGCTGAAATAATCAGATGCCCATATGTAAAAAAAAAAAAAAGAACTTTGGCCTTACCTCACACTATATTTAAAAATTAACTCAAAATCAATCATAGACGTAAATATAATAGCTAAAACTATAAAACTTCCAGAAGAAAACATAGGAGAAAATTTTAGTTACCTTGAATTTGGTGAATTTTCTTAAATAGGGCATGAAAAGCACAAATTGTAAAAGAAAATATCAACAAACTGGACTTCATCAAAATTAAGAACTTTTACTCTTTAAAAGGAAATTTTATAAAAATAAAAAGGCAAAACATTGAATGGAAGAAATTATTTTCAAACAAAAATCCAACAAATAACTTATATAGAATACATGAAGGATTCTCACAACTTAACAATAACAAGACAAACAACCCAGTTTTAGAAACGGACGATATATTTATTTCAAAAGACACTTTACCAAAGAAGATATACTATCAGCAAGTAAGCACATGAAGGATGTTCAATTTAGTCATTAAAGCAGTAGTTTTCAACTGGGGGCAATTTTGACCCTCCCAACTCCAAGAGACATTTGGCAATATCTGGAGACATTTTTAATTGTCACACCTGGGGTAGGAAATGTTACTGGTGTGTAGTGAGTAGAATAGAGGCCAGGGATGTTGCTGAATTTCCATAGTGCACAGGAGAGCCCCCCCCAACAAAGAATTATCATATCCAAAATGTTAATAATGACCAGGTTGAGAAATCCTGCATTAGAGAAATGCAAATTAAAATCACACTGGGATGCCAGTACATGTGCATGAGTATACATAAATAGACTGAATGTACAAAGTGTTGATGAGAATTTGGAGCAACTGGAACCCTCATACAGACCTGATGGAAATGTAAGATGCTACAGCCCCTTTGGAAAATAATTTGGCAGTTTCTTAAGAAGTTATTCATAAATGTACCATATGACCCAATTATTGTTCACCTAGGTATTTCCCCAAGAGAAGTAAAAGCATATGTCCAAAGCATATGTCCACACAAAGTCTTCTACATGAATATACATAGCAGCTTTATTTCTAATTGCCAAAAACTAGAAATAGCCCAAATGTCCATGAACAGGAGATAAGCAAATTGTATAGTTATATAATGGAATACTACTGAGTATGTAAAAGGGAAAAACTACTTATATATGCATGAATGAATATATATACAGACATGGGTGAATAGCAAAATAATTATCTTGAGTGAAAGAAGCCAGACTCCACTCCCCCAAAAAGAGTACTGTTTAATTCCATTTATAAAATTCCAGAAGATGATAACTAATCTAGCAGAACAGAAAAGAGATAAGTGGTTGCCTTGGAATGGGGGCAAGGGGGACCAGGGAGGGGAGAGGGGAAAGAATTACAAAGGGGCATGAGGATATTTTGGAGGATGATAGATAAGTTCATTATCTTGATTGTGGTGATGGTTTCAGGGAGTGGTTTCTAAAAATCCTCAAATTGTATACTTTAAATAAGTGCCATTTATTGTGTGTCCCTTAGAATTCAATAAAGCTGAGGGAACTGTGGCTCATGCTGTACGTTAGTGAGTAAAATCAACCCTTCCTTCCTGGCCACCGCTGACTAGACTAAGTTTTATTTTATGAGCCAAATGCAACTCTGTGTTTTGTCTTAAAACCCTGCCCAATAGGAGTACCCATATTGGATGCTGCCAAAGGACCCAGGACACTTACAATAATTTATGAAATTTCCCTTCCTCGTTATATAAAGTAACTGTATTTATAATAAACTCTTATTACTAAGAGATATCTATGTATGTTAAAGAACCAACAAAGTACACCTACTTAAAGTCCCCCACACACTCCTGCTGAAACATCCTTCCAGAACTTCTAGCCTATGCAATAAGAAAATAAACTGTGGGTTTTACATGCTGGAAAGCAGGAGACAAAATTGTAATTATTTATATTGTTTGGTTGCATCCATAGAGAAGTCAGGAGAATAAAACTGAGGAAATATCAGAATTAAAAAGTTGTAGTAATATGTCAAGATACAAAATCGATATTCAAAATTCAGAATTTCTGTGCTCGCTTTGGCAGCACATATACTAAAATTGGAACGATACAGAGAAGATTAGCATGGCCCTTGCGCAAGGATGACACAAATTCGTGAAGCGTTCCATATTTTTCCATTTTATATCATCATGTATCATGCAGAACTGTATGGGAGAGAGGGTGGTCTACAGTCTGAACTGTGATCCATGCTTGATGGCAAAGCCCCAAAATGTGTATATCTATCACAGGCATTGTGCCACAGTGATGAAGGATATATAGGTGGGAGGTGGTGGGAGGTGTGGGAGGGTGGCATATGGGTACTCCTAAAATTTCTGTGTAACATTTATGTAATCAATGTATCCTAAAATATATATATATATATATATATATAAAGAATAAAAAAATAAATAATTCAGAATTTCTGAAATACCATTAAAATAAAACCTGTAGGATGGGAAAAAACCACACCATTTAAATCACAAGAAAATCTCCACTGTCCTGGTCACTTCCTCTAAACATTTTCTAGTTCTTCTGTATACTTCTCAGAGTATTATCCTGGGAATGCATTTATGATCGTTGTGCCTTTCTGGAGTACTGTCACTGTGGTTATCCAAAGTGTCACCATTTCCTGTTGATTCAGCGTAATGCCTTGGTTTCCAGTTCATTCAGAAGATCAGTTGAAAACAACATTCTGCATGCCAAAAGCCACAGCCTGATCCATCTGACCATCTGGTTACCTGGGAATTAATTACTGAGCTAAATTACACAACACCACTCTTCCTACTGGATATTTTTCTATAAGATGGTAGACTCATATAATTCAGGAGGAGTTGTGTAGGTAAAGCAATAAGTTTGTAATTGTAGATTTAAGTAAAAATAAAATAACAAAGAAACAAATACTGACTTAAAAAATAGCAAATAGAATTTCATACCTTTGCTAAATAGTATTTTAAAATATATTTCAAAATAAGAGTATGAAATAATTACAGTTTTTATGTTTTTTGTATTTTTTTTTTACTTTTTATTGTGAACTACTTTCACACTTACAGGACAGTTACAAAAGTGTTATAAATCCTATACAGAGAACTCCAAAATACCCCATCCCCTCCCCAGATACCCAGATCCACCAATTTAATATTTTGCCACATTCTATCTATCCATCAAGCCATCTATCATCTATCTATCTATCTATCTATCTGTCTATCTATCTATCTATCTATCTATCTATCTATCATCTAATTTTCCATCTTCTGAACACTTAAGTATAAGTTTTATGCATCATGCTCCTTGATATACCTTTAATATATGCTGAATATTTCCATATATATTTCCTAAGAACAAGGATATTCACTCATGTAAACACCTTAAGTGCAGTTATAAAGTTCAAGAAATTTAACATCAATATAAAGTTTACAGTTTATATTCCAGTTAGTTTCATGTCCCAGTAATGTCCCTTTGAGCCTTTTCTCCTCCCTTGTTAGATTCCATCTAGGATCATGTATTGTATTTAACTGTCATTGTCTCCTTAGTTGCTCTTTCTTTCTCTCCCTCCCTCCCTCCCTCCCTTCCTTCCATGAGAACATGTATACAACATAAGCTTTCTCATCTCAACCACTCCCAAGCACACCATTCAGGGGGATTAATCACATTCACAATAGTGAAGTACCCTTACCACCTTCCATTACTAAAACGTGCTCATCTCCCCAAATAGAAACAATATACTCATTATGCATTAATTCCCATTTCCCCTGATTCCATTCTATGGCAACCTGTACTCTAATTTCTGCCTTTTTGAGATTGCATATTCTTCAACATTTTTTTGTAGTTACCATGAGGCTTAAATTTAACATTCTAAATTTATAACAATCTTCCTTGGCTTGATACCAACTTAACTTCAATAGTATATACAATGCAAATATTCTTGCTGTCCTGATTTTTTGATAATCCGGGTAGGCTAAACATTCGCTATATTAGAAACCATGCATGTGTCCCCAGACCTAGTTTTTCTCCCTAGGTCTGGTTTTTAGAATGCTGGTGATAAACTAAGCCTGATTTATTATATGACCATCCTGTATGGGAAAAGACTGTAACTTTGGGTATCTTTGGTCAACCAAAGATACCCAGAGATATAGCAGGGGGAGGGGGATGAATGTGGCTCAGGTGTCTGGGGGTCTGTCTCCCATATGGAGGGACCTGGGTTTGATCCCCAGGACCTCCCAGTAAAAACGAAAAAAAAGAAAAAAAAAAGAAAAATATAGAAGGCGTGTGGGCCACCAGGCCCTGTGCATGGGTGCCCCACCAGGCCCCCGAGCTACCAGGCCCCACGAGCCATGGAGCAAGATGATGATGTAATAGGAGAGTGACACAAGGGAGAGCCAAGACGAAGTAAACCAGGAATTAAGGTGGCGCAGGCAGTAGGATGCCTCTCTCCCACATTGGAGGTTCTGAGGATCGAATCCCAGTAGTCGAATCTCCTCCTGAAGACAGGAGGAGAAGGATGAGAAGAGAGGGTAGGAAATGGACACAGAGATGCCCAGCAAATGGACACAGAAACAGCAAAACCCGGGGTGGGGGTGGGGGGTAAAAATGGATAAAAGTAAATAAAAAAATAAATCCTTAAAAAATGTATAGGGGAGGAAGATACAGGCTATGGTTGGTAGCAATACTTTGACAATGCTCTTTCATGATTTGTTAACAAATGTTTCACAACAATGCAGGGTGTTTGTAGGGGTGGTATGTGGGACACCTGTATGAAGTTATGCATGTTTGTTTTGTAAGTTCACCATGTTTACTGAACACTTATAGTTTATGTATGTTCATGTATAAATGATATACTTCAATAAATTGTTTTTTTAAAAAATAGTATATACAACTATGTCCTATCCCCACTCTCCCTCCACCTTTATGTAGTTCTTGTTACAAATTACATGTTTATACATTATGAGTCCAAAAACCACTGATTCATTAAAACTTTTTATGAATTTGCCTTTTAGATCTTGTAGGAAGTAAAAACTGGAGTTACAAACCAAAAATACAATAATACTGACATTTATATTTACTTGTTGTTATTCTCACTGGAGATCTGTAGTTCTTCGTGTGGCATCAATCTGTTGTCTATTGTCCTTACCTTCAACCTACAGAACTGTCTTCAGCATCTCTTGAGGCGCTGGTCTAGGGGTGACTACCTCAGCTTTTGTTTATCCAGGAATATCTTAATCTCTCCCTCATTTTTGAAAGATAGTTTTATCAGTTATAGAATTTTTGGTTGAAATTTTTTGCCTTCAGCACTTTAAATATGTCTTCCCGCTGCCTTCCTGCCTCCATGGCTTCCAATGGGAAACTAGTACTTGGTCTTATTGAGGCCCCCTTTTATGTGACACATTGCTTCTCTCGTACAACCTTCAGGATTCTCTCTTTGTATTTGGCATTTGGTTATAATATGCCATGGCGGGGGTCTATTTGGGTTTTATCCTGTTCGGAGTTTATTGAGTTTCTTGGATGTATATATTCATGACTTTCATTAAATTTGGGATGTTTCCAGCCATCATTTCTTTGAATATTCTCTCTACCCCTTTCTCTCTTTCTTCTCCTTCTGGGACTCCCACAATACATACAACGATATGCTTGATGGTGTCCCACAGGTTCCTCAACTATGTTCAATTTTCTTCAGTTTTTCCTCTTTCTGCTCTTCAGACTGGATGATTCAATTGTCTTATCTTGAAGTTCTCTGATTCTTTCTTCTGCCAGTTCTAATCGGCTCTTGAAGCCCTGTAGGGAATGTTACTGTGGCTCTCAGCTCTGCTTGGTTCCTCTTTAAAATTTCCATCTTTCTATTGATATTCTTTCTGTGTTCACCTTTTATTTTCCTAATTTCCTTTAATTCTTTGTCATTGTTTTTCCTTTAGCAATATTTAGGACCATTTTTTTAAAAAGTCCTTGGTAGTTCCAGGTCTGTCTGCTTCTTCTTTTTTGCGTTTTTAAAAGCAAATTTTTCACTGTAGAACCCTGAGCCCTCAGGGCACTGAGTCTCCTTGCTATAGGCAGATTACTGTACCTTTCAGGGTCTGAGACTCTCAAATAAAACGATTGAACCGGGAATTGGTTAACAGAATGGTCTCTTGAGGTAAAAAAAGTTTTACAATTCTCTATAATCTGCACATGCCAAGTAATTTCAGTGATTTCATCTTTTTCTTAAAATATTATGCAGTAAATAATGTTTCCCTTTAAGCCAAAAAGTCCTGTGAGGGTAAACCTAAGTTTTTGTGTTGCTATTGTTGAAAATGTGATTGTAATATCACCACTCTTCTATATATATGATATTTAAAATACTATTATATGGCATGTGGAGAATGTAAAAGGAGCCATAATTCTGCTATCTTTACCTAACTAGATTGGAGAGTTGACTCTATTTAATTTAAAATTGGAAAAAATGAATAGGAATAGCATTTTTATACTTAAATACCAGGTCATCATTTTTATAGTTGATAATAAATGGAATGTCAATAATTGAGCAAATATTCAGTTAATATTTATTAGGCACTCAAAGTTCTGGCACAGTCCTTAGGGAAAAGGAGTGGTGGTACAGAACACAGAAAGAACAGACCATGATATTAAGAAGCGTGTGCTATCAGCAGAGAAATAAATACATTTCAAGCATATTTCAGGAATGTATGTTATTTGGGGAAAAGTACATGTCTATAGTCAACAGATCTCCTTAAAATATTCTTTCATAATATCACTTGTACTACTCCTTTTGAAATAACTAGATACAGGAAACTAGTTCCATTATCTTAACATTCATGTCAAATATTTTGGGGCATATTCATTCATTCATTCATTCATTCATTCAACCAATATTTACCAAGGGCCTCCTTTGTGACTTACACTGTTCTTGGTGCTGCGGAGACTGCACTGTATCAAATAGACTAAGTCCCTACTCTTATCAAGCTTCCTTTTCAGAGCGTATGTATAACATGTATCCCAAATGTTGCTTTTATTTTAAAGAAATGTATCATCTTTTATTTTTACTGCTTTTCCTAGTCATAAAAGTAAGTCTTGCTTATTGGGAAAAACAAACAACAACTACAATATGAAAGCATAATCCAAAAAGTACATATTCTTTTTTAATACCACCCCTTGGGATAATTACCATAAATAATTTGGTGGATATACTAACTGCTTTTTTTTCATACCTTTAAATTTTAAAAAATAGGGTTATTCTCTGTAAACTGCCTTTTTCATTTAGCAACACAGTGTCTTTGATACTGAGTATCTTTCCATACTAATGCATCTAGTGCTAACTCTTCCTTTTTATTGGTTGCGTAACCTTTGCCTAGCCAAAGGTATTTTCAAATTCACATTGTGAAGACAAAGAGAGCTCCAGCTTGCAGACATCTCACTGGACTAGGGAGACAGAAATTGGAATTTAGGGACTTTAGAGCAATAAATATCTGAGGGCTCAAGGCTCCGTGGAAAAGAAAGTGGAGGGGGGAGCCCAGTGCTCTGTGTGCAATTTCCCTTCAAGGCCTTTCCACTCCTAAACTGTATATGCTCAGGATAAAAGGCTGAGAAACCCAGCAGAAAGCAGCTGGTGCTTAGAAGCTCCAGATCTAAGGAGAGATTTTGGCAGTCTCGGATGCTTACCTGTTTTCCTTTCTTCATTTCCTTCTTTGTGGGGAGGGACAGGAAGGCCTTGAATGCCAAGCTAGAGCCTGGAGATAGAGGAGAGTCACTGGAGGGTTTTTAGGGAAATGAGTGCATGGCCAAGTATCAGATATACAATGCTGGCATTGGAAGGGCCTCTTGTGGCCATCTTGCCGAAGAAAACACCATGGCACAGAGAGATTGTATCCCACCTGCAGTCACATTGGTCCACAGCAGCAAAGCCCAAAGCCCTGACCCTTAGTCCAGACTTCCATAAACTATTGCAGGTGTCTCAAAGCCGTGGCGGCAGTGTGTGTGTAAGGGTGGGTTAAAGGCAACGGGAGGTCTGACCAAAAGTGGTGACTTGAAGTTGGAAAGAGGAAAAGATGTTAAAGATGAAGAAATGGGGGAGGCTGAGAGAGCAGGGAGAGAGGGCTCCAGGATAAGAACAGGATCCCAGGGTTTTCCTCAAGGAAGGATATGGAGTAAGAGACCTAGAATAAGAAAATTATAAAGGAGTCTAATGATGGGGAAAGCAGGATGGGAAGGATGATTACTTTGGGACCTGCTGAGTTTCATGGACTGCAGGCATAGAGGTAGAAGTGGCCGGCAGACCATGGTAAATGTAGGAGAGAGATTAGGGCCCTTCTCTATTCCACTCCATGCTGTCGCTCAGATCCCTTCCCTCCTCTATTTCCTCCCTCCCTCTTTCCCTCCCTCTCTCTCTTCCTTCTTCCTTCCTTCCTTGATATCAACTTGGGAATAAAATCTATAGGGGTCATAGATGAAGCTGCAGAAGTGGATGGGATCTTTTGGTTAAAAAAAAAAGTGTAAAAAGAATCATTATAAAGGAGCATGGGGGGGTGGATGTGGCTCAAGTGGCTGGGCACCTGCTTCCAACATGGGAGGCCCTGGGTTTGGTTCCCAGTGCCTCCTAAGGAAAATGGAAACAAACAAACAAAAACAAATGTAAATACAAACTCAGGGGAGCCGATGTGGCTCAGCACCAGCTTCCCACATACGAGGTCCCTGGTTTATTCCACACCCCTGGTACCTAAAAAAAAAAAAAGGAGCATGGTATATTAGAATTTTACAATTGAGGGAAAAAAGAATATAGGTCATGTAATTAATCATGAAAACTAAATATTGTGGTGTATTTAGTCACGATTCTCCAGAGGAACAGAACCAACAGGATATACAGATAAAGGCCCAAGGTGATGATACCCTTAATATATGAGATTTATTTGGGGAATTGGTTCATGCAATTGTGGGGGCTGGCAAGCCCAGATTCTTTAGGCCAGGCTTGGGGCTAGAAATTCCGTTGAGAACAGTGTTGAAGTCTTGAGTCTGAGTTTCTTAGGGGAAGTTGGCAGGCTGGAAACTCTGGAAGGAGTGAAGGTTGTTGTCATGAGGCAGAATTCTCTCTGCCTTCTGGAAAACTTAGTTCTTTGCATTTAAGGCTCTGAACTGCCTGCATGGGGCTCACCCAACTTTTGAGGGTAATCTTTACTTAAAGTCAACTGTTTGTAGATGCTGATCCCATCTACAAAACATCTAGGCCACTGTTTGACCAAACAACCGAACACTATAACCTAAGCAAATTGACACATAGAATTAACCATCACACATGGCTAGAATCCTAGACAAAGGGATTTTTCCTGAAACTGTCCAGTGCCTATAAGATTAACAGTAGTTAGAATGCAGTTCATTCTTTTTCTGGACATCTCAGATCCTTAGAAAACTTCTTGAATTGAGTTTAAACCTGATTTTCTATAATTTCCATATATTGGTTCTATAATATACATACTCAAACTTTCAGCTACCCACAATAAAATGGCACAATTCAACGAATGCACTAAGCTGCCTTAATTACTTATAATCAGCCAATTAACCTCACCACCATATAAAGTAGTACTAAAGAAGAACAGAATAGTAAACTAACATGCTCTCCTTTTATTATAAGATTTGAAAGACTGATGCTATCTAGTATTGGCTTGGATGTGGGAAAGGAGCATTCTCATCCTCTATTGATGATTTATTAATTGGTACAACTTCCCTGGAGGTTCCTTTGTCAATAAGCACCCAAATTCAGAAGGTGCAGTTTTGATCTAGCAATCCCTGTAGGAATTTATCTTAATGAAATCATTAGAGAAGTATACAAATATGCATATTCACCAAGTATATTCGTTGGTTTGCTTTCTTATTCTTGAAAATCTTAAGTGTATATCTCAATGAGTTTTTACAAAATGAATACTACTGTATAGTCACCATTAAGATGATAACATTTCCGGTAACTCAGAAGCCTTTCTTTTGACCTTTCCCAACCATTACTACCCCCAAACTAGTGCTCCAACTTCTTATTGCAGATTAGGTTCCTGGGTACAGACTCTGAATCAGAGATTACTGTGCAGTTGGGACCAGCACCTGTGGAAGGGAAGGGGAAGGAAGGAAGCATGATTGGGCAGAGGTTGAAGCTGGACTGAATTGCAACCTCAACAAAGGCTTCAGCTGACACCACGTGAAACTCTGAAGCTGGGATGACTCTTCAGAATTATCCCTAGTTGGGGGGAAGGACCAGGAAGATGTGATCCTGGGCCAGGCAGCTCTCATCAGCTGAGGCACTTCTCAAAGATGACCAGAAATGGAGGGTTGCCTGGGGGTAGCCCTTCCAGCAATAGAGAAAAGACCTGAAGGGGTTCTTGAAGGCTTCTTGTATCTTTTGTGCATTACTTCTTTCATTCGACATTATGTACGTGAGATTAACCCATATAGTTTCATTTTAGTTTATTATGTATTTATTCATCCTACTGAGTTGAGCATTTGGTTCACTTCCAGTTTTTTACTATTATGAATAGTACTGCTAGAAATCTTCTTGTACATTTTTTTAAAAGCATTTACCAGGGATTGAACTCAGGACCTGGTACATATAAAGCAGGTGCTCAACCACTGAGTTACACCCGCTCAGCTTGTACGTGTCTTTTGATATATATTTACATGCCTTTCTGCTGGTATATACCTAGAAAAGGATCATAGCATAAGTATATGTTCAGCTTTATTAAAATATCACCAAGCCTTTTTCTAAAGTGATTGTTCAAATTTATACTAGCACCAGCAATGTAAGGGAATTTCAGTAGTTCTAAATTCCCACCATACTCGATATTGATAGTTTGTTGTTTTATACATTCTGGTTGGTGTAGTGGCATCGCTTTGTGGTTGTGATACATTTTTTGGATGACTAGGGATGTTGAACACCATTTCATATGCTTATTGGCCATTTGAATATTTTCCTTTGTAAAGGGCCTTTTGGCCATTTTTAAATCGGGCTCTGTCTTTTTCTTGTTGGTTTTTAGCCCTTCTCCCTTCAGCTTTTGAATACAATTTTCTTGTCAGGTGTATATTACAGATATCTTCTCCACTCTTTGGCTCCCATTTTCATTCTCTTATGCATAGAAGAAAACACCTCTAGAGAAATTCACCAAAATGTTAACAGAATTATGTCTGGATGTTGAATTTTCCTTCATTTTACTTTCTTATATTTTCCCATTCTTTAAAGAACAGGCAAAGAAAAGAAAATTTAGAACGTAATAAAAAGGAATGAGTTTAAGGAGGATGGCTTATTTTTAAGTGGCCCATTGAAAGAGGTTAGCCAAGACAAAAACTTTACCACAGTTTGCCTTTATCTTCACCTAAGTGCTTGAGTAGAGCTGCTAGAGACACCTGGTGGAGTTTACAGCAAAGGTTTGAATGTGCTGAATGCTGAATGTGCTTGAGGTGCCAAACATGAAGGGTCAGCTTACATGCCACTAGTTCCCTTACAGTCTCAGTTTTCAAATAACAAAAAGAACCTTAACTCATAGTTGGGGTAAAACTAGCTCACCAGTGTTTGTTACCAGATTTTGAGCTTGACTAGCAAATATGACAAAAATTCAAATAGAACAGGAGATGATGAGGTTAAAAGTAAAAAATAGGGGGGCTGGCTGTATAGCCCAGTTGGTAGGGCGCCGGTTTACCACATGGGAGGCCCGGGGTTCGGTCCCCGGGCCTCCTCGGGCGGGTGGACCGCCTCGAGAAGGCAAGCCAACGTGGGCGGGGCACGCTGCCACGGGCAAAGGCAAGCCCCCGTGGGCGGACAAAAAGGCAAGCCCCCACGGGCAAAAGCAAGCCCCCGCAAGCAAGGGCAAGCCCCCATGAGCAGGCGGGCTGCTGCGCCAGTGAGCTGACTTGGCAGGTCACCCCAGCAAGGGGAGACAAGCA
>PVKH010023598.1:0-13819 GCA_004027955.1 Chaetophractus vellerosus
GAATGTTTCTAGTTTTTGCAGCCAATCTATCCCTGAGTCAGAGAGCTGAGGATGAAGATAATCTTTACCTGTTTCCTGACTCGCCCTAGTCACCACATTCAGTGACCCAGATGGCACAAATTAGAGGTTCACACTCACAAAGACGGGCCACGAAGTCGCAGTAACTTGGAGTAAACGGCACAGAGTGAGAGCCGCACAAGCCGTGGAAACATCTCCCTCCCATCGGAGTGCTGGGCATGTCATGTCATCAGAGGCCTCGTAAGGTAGCAGGGGCAATTTCAACTCACTGCTACTCATAAAGTACGCACTCGAGAGATGACGCTCTTCCCAGAGCTGTCAATCTCTAAGCATTCATGATCCCGAAAATCAATTTAGTAGAACATTTTAAAGTAACTTTTTACGAACTTCATGCTGAAAAGAGAAAAGAAAAGAAAGAGGAAAGTGCTAATTGCACTTTAGTGCTTTAGATGCTTTTCAGTCCAGGATCTCAAAGCATTTGATGAACCCTCATTTCACACAACCTTGCTTCACCCCTTATTGGGAACAGTTCAGTATTGTTGAGCTCGTTTTACAATATAGAGAAACTGAGACCCTATCTCGAGAAAGATGAGAATGTCACTGTTTCCAATTTTCCATTTCAAGAAGAATTAAGGAGGAGTGCCTCATTTAAATCACACACCTTGATAAATGCCTCTGAGTGAGATACTTTGTCAGGCCTATTTCAACTGCAAGTCAGTTTGGCTTGCCATTCGTCCAAATGCACATGTCATTCTCTCCCTGTCTTAAACACTCTAATATAAAAATGACTTGTAGCAAAATCTCTGTGCACATCCACATTTGATTTCTTAGGATAAATTCTTAGAAGTAGAGCACATGGTCAAATGGTACTCATATTTTTGAAGCTTTTGATCCTCTTTGCTTACCTGCCTTTCAGATAGGGTGTACAAATTTACACTGACACCTATATGTGAATACATTATTATTAGTTTTATTTGCTTTCTAATAAAAAGGGGAACATGCAATAAAATGGCTCTTAGAGATGGGTGAAACAATAAAGAGAAGTAGGGACCCAAAGAAATTCCTACCTAGACAATCTGGAGCTGAACAAATCGAGGGATGTTTGGACTGACAAGGTATGAATACGATCAGGTGAAATGACGGATTATGCTGGATCCTACCTAGGAAGCCCTGGCCTTCCAGCATCAGGCAGCAATGTGAGCAGGTCACGCATAGCTTACTTCCTCAATCCACGCCTGCAAGAAAGCAGGCTGAACTCTGGGCAGACTGCAGATAGAGGTCATATTTCTCAAGGGTCATGGTCCCCTGAAGCCAGGACAGCATACTTGTCTACGTATGCGCTGAGGGCTAATTGCCATTGCCAAAAATAATCTCCAAAGATTACAGCAGGCGCCATAAATAATGAGGGGCTCGGTGACACCACATTATGACAAGGCCTCAATCGCTCTTATCTTTTACTAGAGTGGAGCTTGTGCATTCATGTTACTAATGAATCATTTTCATTTGTGCAAGCGATGTTTCCATTTGACAATGACATGAACATAAAGTGGAGTTAATTTACTCCATTGCAAGAGGTTCATTATTTAACCTGACGTTGAGGACAAAACAATGTAGCCTAATAGATGACAAACAGAAATTAGTTGTGATGAATTTTGCCGCTGAATTCTAGCAGACTCACTGAATGTTTGCCATAAATATGGCTTGCCAGGCTTGCCCTCTCTGTGGGTGGGATTTGTTCACTCTGCCGTTTCCCCAGTATCACCCAAGGATGAGGAACCCCCCATTGGGAACTTCCTGGGAACAAGCATTTTCCATTTACACAGAGACTTTGCAGATGAATGATGATGCACTGTCACCAGGACAAATTTTATTGACTTGCCCTGCTTTAACACCAGATAAGCAACTGACTACAAGGCTAGACACTAGAAGTTGTATTAATTCTGATAACTATTAACATTGGTGTCTACACATCTAGACTTGTGACTTTTTAATTCTTCCACATGGAGGCAACTGAGCAGTAACAGGAATGAGTTATAATTCTAGAGTCAAAGAGAGCTTGTGTTTAAATCCCAGCTTAATTAGTTACTAATTAACTTGAGTTAGGTTTTCAGCTTCTCCTAGCCTCAGTTTCCTCACCTTTAGAATGGGGGTGATAATAGTGTCTACTTCATACCATATATCAAACGAGATTCTGAGACAAGAGAGATGCATATAACTTGGAATTTTTATGGAGTTAATATCATTGAAGAATGGTCAGGAATTCAGTCATTGATTCTGATGTTTTTGCTCCTCCATCAAAGCTCTCTGTGAGAAAACCAGGATATGTCATTTATACCTTCATGCAATCAATGTGTCCCTTCTCCCAAAGATCTTTGTGTTTGCATATGACTTTTCACTGAAGAGAGCAAAACTTTGTCTCCAGGTTAAGGCCAACCAACTGTATAATGAGGGAAAGAAAGAAAGAGAGTATTTTAGGGATAAAGCACAGTCTGTGCAAAGGCCCTGTGTTAGTAGAGAACATAGAAAATACAAGAGACTAAAAGAAATCCAGGATGTCTAGAGCTTAGAAATCCAGGAAGGTCATGGTAGAAGAAATAAGCAGGACCAAGGTTTTGCAGAGCTTTGAAGGGCATGGTGAAGAGTTTCCTCTTTTTCCAAAGAGACATAAATGGATGATCACTGAAAGTATCCTAACAAATGTGGTGATATATCTAGATTTCATTTCAAGCAGATAACCCAGGAAGATGTATAAAAAAATAGATTTGGAGTCAGGCAAGAGTGGATGTAGCCAAACCAGACTAGAGGCAACTGCAGCAGCCCAGATAAGATGACGGTAGCTTACATGAAGCAGTGATGGACAGAGAGAAATGGAAAGGTTTGATAAATGTTTAGGAGGTAAACTTAACTGGACTCAGCAATGGATTGGATATGGGGATAAAGAAGAAGAGTGCATTAATAGTGACTTCCATGAGTCATCAGAGCCCTTGTAGCAATAAAGGAATAAGGGTCAGGGAGAGTAAATTAATTTTCCATAAATCAACACACATCTATTAATGATTGAGCCTATAATATGTGTTTATATGTATATGGTGTATATACATGAGATGTATAAAAGAGAAAGCAAGAAAAGGTATTTGTGTGTATACTGTGTATTTGTACGCACATATCCAGGATATACTATTCAGATAGATTCAACTAAAAATTTGGGCACCATTTTATTCCTAGAAATTAGAAACCTTATGCCCATCTCCCACCTCTATCAACTGTATCCCTATGATGTATTATCCATGCTTTGTGCTTATTTTTTAAACTACAGAATACATACCCAACCTTCTATATACTTTCTTTTATCTCTCCAGTGTGTGGCCTTCTCATTTTTATTGTTATTCTGGCTTCTATTCAACTTATTAGTTTGTGGCCTATGTAAGCATATTTTAATAATTTTGAAGGAATCTTTTCGGCATTGAAGCTTGTCTAAAGGAGGCCTGAAATAATCAGTATTTCAGATTTTTACTGCTCTCACTTCCCTCCCCCACCAGGCACACACACTCATGTATGTTTTGCTATTTTAAAGAAAGAGATTTAACAGCCATAAGGCACTTTTAAAAATAACATTCACATCTGGGCTGACCACCTGTATGCCAAAATTTAGCTTGATGTTAATTAAAACAGGCATGTTATAAACCTCAGGAAATGGCAGCTGACCCCTAACTATGAATGTAATGCTATAATAATACACAGTAAAAATAAGACATTTTGAGGCTGTTGCCCAAACCACTCATGCATTAAAATTCTCACCACTGTATGCCCTTGTGCAAGAATGTATAAATCAACTGCAGAAGTGGTCCAACCAGAAAATAATGATAACAATTCAAGGGGTAAGAGTCCGTTCATTCAACAGATGGCTTTAAATGCCTCTCCTGGGCAGACATAGATAGATGTTCTGCCTTGTGGGAAAGCTTCTGCATGGAGCTGGGCAGATTGATGACTTCAATTCTGTTTGATATATTAACAATCATATTAATGCAGCTGATATTTATGAACACTTTCCTATATGCCTGGCACTGTGCTAAGTGCTGAACAAGCATTGACTTCTTTTAATCCTTCTAATGAGGCTGCAAGGTAGGTACTATTATTATGCCCATTTTACAGATAAGGCAATGAAGGCTTAAAAGTACGAATTCCTCTCTTGCGGTGGAACAGGGGCAGAGTTGGGATTTGAATGCAAGTGACCTGTCCCCGCTGCTCTAAGAGTTCACCATTGCTCTCCAAAGCCACAGAACACTGCGCTCTCTCTCATGTCAGCCTGCTCCATCTGCAGGCTCACTCCATTCTTTTCAGATCCAGCCACAAATAACCTTCTGCATTTCCGACCATCTCCCCTCCTGCCCCTTTCTTTGTCACTCTACTTCCACGTGTGACCCCAGAGCCTCTCCCTCTTCCTTTTCACGTTTCCATCAGCTCCACTCATTTGAAACCACTTCTCTTAATTACCTTAGACACCTTGGCATTTGACAATTCAGACTTTCCTTTTCATTTGATCCAGCTATTTACCACTACCTCTGAATTCTAAAATTGTCCTCTTTCTCCTTGCCCCTTAAATTTTTGTTTCATAAACGAGGGCATTGGAAATTTGCATTTTAAGACATGTATACATAGAATGCAATGAAGTAGAGTAATGTGTATTTATAGTGTAACTGGAAATTAGAATACATATATATTGGCATTAAGAGAGAAACCTTCAAATTCTCTATTGTACAAACTACACTATCAAAAGTCCCCATTTGGCACAGCTGTGAACAGCTCTTGGAATTGTAACTTTATTAAGCTTTGTGCCTACAATTTCCATGTTCACGTCCAAATATGTGTTTTTCAGAAGATAAAAACAGTTTCTGAAGCTCAGCTGTTATTGCCGCTCCTGAAAACCACAATAATGGTTGTGCAAGATGTGCAAGATTCACTGAATCCACTGGATATTCAATATCAACAAGTCTTGACTGCACCGGACCCTACAGGCTTTATTTGTACTGGTCAGGACACTGGCTTTGGATCAGAAGCCACTTACACACTTACTTGCTCTGTGACCTTGGAGAAGCCATTTATCTACATTGTGCCTGGATTAATCATCTTTAAAATAAGGATAACAATAGGACTCTTCCCATAGAATTCTGGTGAGAATCAAATGACATAATATATTTAAAGTGTCTAGCCTGGTAAGTACTCAATAAATGATACCTGTTGCTATTAATACCGATTTTTTTAGCAGCGGTAGTAGTTATAGAAGAGTTTTGAATGAATGTACCAAATAATAGTTGTTGGAACAGCATATCAAAGTTCTATGCTAGGGAATTTCTGGTCACCCCTTTCCCTCTCGGCAGTATTTCAGCCATACCAAACTGCTTGTATTTATGCCCCAAACAACAGACTATTTCATCTGTCCTGTGCCTTTTTATATATTCTTCTCTTTTCCTGGAAATGTTGGCCCTGTAGAAATTTACCTGATGAAGTCCTAATCATGGTCCAAATTTCAGATCAAATATTAGCACTTCTGTGAAGTTCACCCTGATTCCCCAAGAGAGACTCAAATATTCCAATCCCATTTTTCTTAGAAAACCTCCCTACTAGCCTGAGCTAGTAGAGAAAAGGGACTATGCCTTATCTATTTTTTTATTTTGTCATTGGGTTCCCCAATACCTTGCATGGTGTCTGGTATATTGTAGAGGCCTATACAGAAAGCTTTGTCAGCAAGGAACAGAAAATTCCATGCCAAAATGACTTAAACATTAAGGAAGCATGTTATTTTGTACAGCATGAAGTACAGAGGCAGGATGAGATCCAGGATTGGTTCAATTTTCAACATCCACATGAAGAGCCTGGTTCTTTCCATCTCCTTGCTGCCATCCTCAGGGGTGCAAACTTGTCTTCAGGTGGAGTCCTTCATGGCCACAAGATAGCTGCCACAGCTCCAGGCCCCTCATCCAGGTGCCACAAAGACAAAGGAAGAAAGGGACTATTTTTTCCTGGGTCTCTTTTAGAGGGGCTAGAAACCTTTCCCAGAAGCCCCCAGCAGACTTCTCATATGCCATTTCCCGAGATTAGGTTTTATGTTCATTTTCAAAACAACCATTCACAAGGGAAATGAGATTACCATGATTAGTTTAGGCCAGGGATTGGCAAACTTTTTCTGTAAAAGGCCAGATTGTAAATATTCTAAGCTTAACAGACAGTACAGTCCCCATTGCAACAAATCAAGGAGGCCTGGTAGCACAAGAGCAGCTATAGTCAGTACATAAATGAGTGAGCACAGTTATGTTCCAATAAAACTAGTTATGAAAACTGAAATTTGAATTTCATATCATATGCGCATATCATAACTATTCTTCTTTTGAATGTTTTTCAACCAGTTAAAAGACGTAAAATCCATTCTTCGCTCAGAGGCCATACAGAAACAGGCAGCAGTATGAGTCTGGCCCATAGGCCACAGTTTGTTGACCATTGGCTTACATTATTTATCAGATGGTTGCTGAAGCGCCATCCACCACAATTTCTGAAGAGCCCAATAAAACATTTAAAGAATTGAAGGAATAAATGAATATGGAGAACACAGTTCTTGCCCATGAGCGGTTCAGAGGATATACATGTATGTGATTTCCTGAAAGATATTTTTAAATAACTGTTTTGCTTAATGATGGTAGATTTAGCAAGATTAAACAGACCAAAAAAGTCATGATTTGTAGTAGCAGATTTATTAAACTGTGTAAATGGAAGGTAAAAAACATTTTGTGTGGGGATGCGGGGGATTTGAAAACCTCCTCATGAATCTAAAGTCATAAAGGGATTGCTTTGATGGTAAGTAGGTAAAAAGAGATTACTTAATGGGTATTTTCTATATTAACATCTTCTGACTTCACAATTTCCAAACATAATGTTGTATGTATCCCAATGCAAGCAAAGAGATAATTATAGAGTAGCTGCTTACACTCAGTGTAAATTAATCAAATGTAAATTAAATAAACTGTAAATAGAAGATTCTCCTTAGCTGATACAGCAAGTGAATCACCTCCATTATAGACTCATTTTTGCAAAATTACATCTAATCATAGTATTTTAAGATACTGTTTGGCAAAGCATCTCTAAATCTGTCAACAAAAGTAGCAATTACTTTTTGCTGCTGAATAACTTTGCCAACTAACATCCATCTGTCTGGAAAGATTTACTTAAGGCTCTGCCTAAAGGTGCAGGTAAAACTTCAATGACCTCTGGAGGTTTCTTCCACTTTTGTGCTCTAAGATTTAATAAAAAATTCATTTTAAAGTAATCTTACTGAGATCCTTAAAAACCTACAAATCTAGGATGTAATCAAGTCTGTTCCAAAATCCCTGAAATAGATAGTCTTCTATGTAACCATACAGTCTATTTTGCTTGATCAACATTTTAATCTTGCTTGTCAATTGCTGCTTTAATAGAGTCCAAACTCCTTCACGTGGCTTGGTCTCAGTCCCAGCTCAGCACCGCCCTTCTTTACGTTCCACTGAGTTGATTTTTTTAGTTCTTCATGCAATGATGCTCGCTTCCAGATTACAGCCCAGGCAGTTCCTTCTGCCTGAACCACTCTTTCTTCTCATTGCCTTACTTGCCCCTTGATATGGATAGTGTCTACTCTTCCTTTCAGGCTTTTGCTTAAGTTGAGGATCGGGAAGCCTTCCCTGCCTCCCTTCCCCACCAAAACTGGGTAAGTGGCCTTCTCTGTGCATAGCACTCTGTGCTTTTATAGTGTTTCACAGTGTATAGAATCCAAGTACCATTCTGCCTATGTGTCAGTCCCTTGTTAACAGGAACTATGCCCCATTCACTATAGTAAAAAAGAAGAGGGAGACAAATCATAAAGGGATTTATATATCTGGCTAAAAAGTTTGGAGATTATCCTAAAGGGTATAGAAAGAAGCCATTGGCAAGATTGGCCACCTCACACGTGCCTTTCAAAAGATCACTCCGGGAGCAACATCAGGGATGGACTGTGCAGCAAGGGGATGGATAGTGAGAAGTCCAGACAGGAGGCAGCAAGACCACTGAGGATGTGGTTGCAGCAGTCCAGGTGAGGGAGTCTAGAAATCTGTTCTACTGCCATGAATACTGGAGATGGAGAATAGTGATCAGTTTGAGACATTTAGGAGGCAAAAATTAACAACTCATGGTCAACTGTGTTTGGAGAAGGACCGGGAGAGAGAGAAATCCAGGTGACTTCTGGCTTCAGGCTTGGACAACTAAACAAGTGTTGGTGCCAAACACTCGAGAAGGGAACAGAATAAGGAGCAAGTTGGGGCTAGGGGAAGTTATGATTAATTCTATTGCAGACACACCAATTTCAAGGTGCCTGCAAACATCTAGGAGAAGATGACCTCAAGGCATCTGTAAATATATAGGTCTGATGTGAATAGGAGAAGTCTAGACCAAGACAAAATTTAAGAGTCAGCAGGCTATAAAAGGCAAATGAAGTCATGAGTGTGCAGGAGATGACTCCAGGAGCATGTATATTGAGAAGATAAAGGAGAGCCCAGGCTGAAGCGTAAACAATACAAGATCTAAAGGACAAGTGAAAGAGGAGGAAGAAAACTGAGGAATGGCCCGAGAGGTAAGAGTAAGATCAAAAGGAAATACGGGTTAAGGAAGGAGAAAGTTCCAGATGGCAGATGTTATGAATCAGTTATGACTGCCTAACAATCACAAAATCATAATAGCATACCAGTAAGTATTTATTATCAGACTCATAGGCAATAGGTACACTAGGATGATTCTGCTCAAACTCTAGGGGCTGCTCTGCTCTGCGTGTCTCTCATTCTTCTGGGACCAGCGAGCTCCCTGAGGCATGTTCTTCTCCTAGTGATGACAGAAGTTAAGTGGGACATGTGAAAGCTCATGATACCATGAACTTTTTCAGGCCCAGTCTCAGCCTGACACGCTACTGCTTCTGCCTGCATTCCATTGACCAAAATAATTAGCATCAGTAGGCAGAGAAGGGGTCAACAGGGATAAGGATTATGATTGTGGTCAGAGCAATTTGTAGGAGGCTTAAGGTCGTCTCCAAGTAAAAAGTGACATTGCTCATGTAAGGGCAAATATTGGTTTTGGGGGGGGGGGTTCGTTCAATGATTCAAGATTTTATTAATATTTTTCCTTTTTACAACCTTTTACAGGACCATTTTTATCTTGCAACTTAAAGTCAATTTATATCACAGAAAAATAAAAAGTTAAGGGAAAATAAAAACTAAACACAAGAATGCTTCAAAACACATGGAAATAGGATATATGACACAAAATATTGTTTTTTGTATGTTTTAAAAGTCCTGGAGCCAGGGACTTGATTGGCTCATCCCTTTGGAGGACTCTAGCAAGCTGGCATCAGTCACTAGAAGTCACCCATACAAGAAGTCAAGATGTTTCACAAGAGAAAATATTCGTACAGCTTGTGAGCATGGGTATTATGGGCAGGATTTTTGGTGTCAAGGGAAAGACTAAGCTCATGAAAAGAGCAATTTACTATAAAGATACCAACCAAGTGGAAGTGGGAAACCACTAAAAATCTAGACACATCTAGGTGTTGACTACTCTCCCCAGTTTTCTCATAGATCTCACTGTCTATTTCTCTTGTTTTAAAAATTCTTTTTTTCACTTATGCAGTGTTCTCCTCATCTATCAACCGAATGCTTTTGCTTACTCCTAGTGTTTGCTCCATCCTAAATTGTACTTACATGAAACTCTGGTTTGCCAAGACTACAATTTGGGTTATTTTTCTGCCCCTGCTTCTAGCTGCCTTGGGCTTTCCAAGTCTCCCAGTTCAAACTTCTAAAAGTAAGATTCAACGGAAGCAGAGTGGGCATCACCATCTCAGAATCCTCAAGATTGAGAAATGAACAAACAAGGGGGGAATGCAACTATGAACAAAGTAGACATTATTATTCTAGTAATGAAAGGACTTGTAACATTGATATAAAGACAGGGGTCACCAGAGGTTCTGAGGGGAAAAAAAAGGGAAGAATAGGTGTAACATGGGTCATTTTGTGGACATTGAAATTATTCTGCATGATGTTGCAGTGATGGCTACAGGCCCTTACACATTTTGTCAAAACCTATAAAATTGTTCGGGGCAAAGTGTAAACCATAATATAAACTATAGACAATGGTTAGTAGCAATGCTTCAATATGTGTTCATCAATTGTAAGAAATGTACCACACTAATGAAAGATGATATTAATAGGGGAAAACATGAGAGGGGGAGAGGAGGAGGTATATGGAAATCCCCTATATTTTTGATGTAACATTTATGTAATCTAAAACTTCTTTAAAATTAAGGAAAAAAAGAAAAGTAAGATTCAGATTTGCCCAGGTCATTTCTCACACTGAACTGTGTCACTGGCAAACTGGATATCCTTGAGTCAGACAGTCATTTTTAATATAATCTGCTGTGATCCACTGAAGGGAAGATGGATCACAAGTTACAAGGAGTAAGAAAATTTCCCTTAGAAAACATTATGGGCAGGTAGGTACCAGCTGGGCTCTTTAGTACCAGGGAGTAGAAAGCCCACTCTCTATTTGGACAGTTCCCCAGGCATAAAACTCAGCTTGAGGGAAGAAGGGTTGGATATGCCCTGATTGAACCCCAGGTCACTCACTTATAGATGTGAGAGGCTTTGGCATGTTACATAATGGAATGCCTCTCATAAGTCTCTCAATCCAACCTCATTTACAGGAACCTGTCCCAACTCGCTTGAGATAAAAGCTATAAAGAACCAAGTTAAATACAAAATTATAATGCTGGAAAGATGTAAGAAAAAAATGAAGCCATGCTGCTGGGAGTCTTCATGTAAGGAATGAGACATCGACAGGGAGATGGTCCTTCTCCCAACTCACAGAGAGGAAGAGCAGGTTAGGGGCAGGAGATGGAGGCCAGGGCCATCTAGATGGCTGCTGAGACACCAAGACAGTTGGTATGGCCTTGTTTGTCCCTCTCACATTATCAGGGTCAGAGCCCCTGGCATAGTAAACCAAGAGTTCCTGGCCACATTATAGCATTCCTAAAGGGCATCATTTGAAACCCTCAGAATTGCATTTAGAACGCTATGATGTCTGGTGGCGTGGCTATCACTGCTCATGCCAAGGAGTTTGCAGAGCATGCACCCTTAGCTGGTCATGGGGGAAATTTACCTGATTCTTCCCTGAGAAATTATCCAATGAGCACTGAGACCTTGAGTTCCAAACCTGGATTATGACCACCACCCACCAAAGATGTCTCCAATTACTCAATTGATTTTTAGTACTCTATGCTTAGAACTGGACTGATCCTAATGTAATGATATCACTGGGATACAGAACATACTAGAAGCAATTAGAGAACATTAGAGCACACCATATGGCCAAGCACCACACAACAGGGAACGAACAGTTCAAAGAAGGCCTGGTTAAATTAGTTAGACTCACCCTGGTGGGGATGGGGATACAGAGAGAATAAAATCTGAACCAGCCCCAAGGCACACACATAGTATGGCAATTAAACATTCTCCAAAGTACCTCCCTCTTCCCTCACCCTCAAAAATCAAGTTAAATAATAAAAACATATAAATAATGATTTACTTTAAATTTTTTAATAAACATATGACACACCTGTTACTTTTAAAAGGGGGAAGAAGGTGTTAGCAAATCAAACCATAAGGTGTCACAAATCCAAGAAGGTTGAAAATCACCACATTCAAATCCCCGTTGGGTTTGGAAAGATTTATGCTTCTTAAGGGTGTCCAGACATTAGCAGCTCAAACTCCCACATTGTATCCTGGCTTCATTTAAAGGACCCGTAGGTCAGACCAAAACACAACGGGGCTTTATTTGCCAATTTTTCTTGACTCTCCATAGGTCAGGGGAAGTTAAGCTCATGTAATTAGGGGATAAAGTCAGAGGCCGGGGGTGGGGATGGAAGCATGATGAAAGTTCCAGATTTTAAAGGCCCGGTAGGAAACCAGAGAAAAAGTCGATAAAGTCATGTCTTTATGAAACGTGTTTTTTCACGGTACAGTAAACGTGTTTGCCATTATACCTGGAGAGTCTCTCTATGACATGGCACTCTCATCCCTCAGTGGGGCAAGGACAATTCAAAATCATTATGATGCTTGTGAGGCAATTGTTACCCTAAGTTGCCATCTGAATCATCAAATACTGATTCAGCTATGCTCAGTGTAATACAAGTATTATATACATTTCATTGCATTAACTTTTTCTGCAATTGATAATGCAGGCGAGTTTTATGATACTTCTCTCAAGTAAAATATATGATTGAACTACCCATAAATGATGCCAAAGAAAAAAGAAGTTCCTATAAACAATGTGGCCACACCCAAAAGTGCTGTCTGAACACATCATCATCAAGAGAGGTCGGGAAGCAACAACCAGCAGCAGTGAAGACATAGCAGTGAAAATTAAGAATAGCCATAACCAAGAAAATAAATGGAGAAAATAATTGGAAAAAAAGCCCTTTAGTCCTCAGAACAAGTACAAAGAAAATAATCTCATATTGTTCCCAATGATGAACATCAATACTCATATTGATTGCCTAGATTCACAGAGTCAGTATTCTAGATTACAGCTGTGCTATTAACAAACTAATGGAATAGAGCCAATGATTCCTTCAGTCTGGAAACCAGTGTCAATGGAGCCAGGCTGCTTCTTCTGTAAACTGGGTAACTTGTTGATGGCCATTTACAACACATGCTTCCATGATTTACCAAGAACTGTTGCCAGGTATATTCTTAGAACATACAATTCCATGTGATGGTCAAACAGGTTTGTGTTAGAATTTTTTGGCATCTATCATTTTAAAAAGGGAACTCTTTTTGTTTTCATAGGTTTTATTCAGTCTTTAGTCATTATCCATCAGCCATCCAGCCATCTAGCTATCCCATCCATCCATCCATTCATCTTTTCTTTGTTCTTTCAATAAATATGTATTCAGCATCTGCTATATGTTAGGCACTGTTCTGGGCTTTGGGAAGACAGTAGTATGTGAGACAGACAAGGTTCCTACTATAGTATAGTTTATATTCTAGAGAAAGAAGGCAGAAAAGAAATAAGAAAAAATGCATAAAGAAAGAACATTTTAGTGATTGAAGTTACAGAGGAAATAAAATAGAGTAATGAGAGAGTGAGGTTGAAATAGGGAATGTAATGAAGCCCCTCTCTGAAGGGGAGGTGACATTTGAGCTAACATCTGAATGTGAAAACAGGTCAGCTATAACTCGTATCAGTATCAGCACTACTGATATTTTAGACTGGACTATTCTTTGTTGTGGAGGAATATCCTGTGCACTGTGGGATGTTTAGCAGCATCCTTGGCCTCTCCCCACCAGATACCAGTAACAACCCAAGTCATGACAACCAAAAATGTCTCCAAACATTGCCAAATATCCCCTGGGAGCAAATCATCCCTATGTGAGAACTACTGAGCTATGTGAAGATCTGGGGGGAGAGCATTCCAGAGAGAGAGGCCAGCAAGGACAAAGATCCGACAATGGTAGTGAGCTTGATATGTTAGAGGAAGAAGGAAGAAGGGGAATGTGGATGGAGGGTAGTGGGCAAAGCATAAAGCAGGGTGAGGTTAGGAGGGCACCTGATCACAGGAAGGACCTCGCAGGCCATGGTATGGGGATCTATGTCATAAAAACATATTCTTGATATTTGAAACTGATAGTCCAACAGAGCAAAAAATAAATCCATAAACACTAGTCACAGAATTTTTTCATGCTTTGGCAATTAACTA
>PVKH010023599.1:0-10000 GCA_004027955.1 Chaetophractus vellerosus
TGTTTAGAATATGATTCAAGTCTTATATTTCTTTATTGATCTTCTGATTATATATTCTATCCATTGTTGAGAGTGGTATATTAAAGTCTTCTACTATTGATATAGAACCATCAATTTCACCATTCAAATCTCTCAGTATTTGCTTCATATATTTTGGGGCTCTACTGTTATTTGCAACAATTCATAATTGTCTCATCTTCATAGACCATCTTTGGCCTTTTTAAATGTTTTTTATTTAAAGTCTATCTTATCTAATATTAATATAATACCCAGCTCTCTTTTGGTTACTACTTGCATGGTATATATTTTTTCATTCTTTCAGGTGGGTCTCTTGCAGAGAAGATATAGTAGGGTCATGCTTTTTGCATACATTATGCCAATCTCTGCCTTTTGACTAGAGAGTTCAATCCATTTACATTTAAAGTCACTACTGATAATGCAGGTTTTTCTTCTGCTACTTCACTATTTCATCATTTTAAGTCATATCTTTTTTGGCCTTCAATTCTTCTGTTAGTGCTTACTTATATATTTACTTTATATTTTGTGTTTTACCATATTGAGTGTGTTTTCTTTTCTATCTGGATGTATTTTTCATATATTTTCCTTGTAGTTACAATGGGGTTAAAATTAAACATGCTAAATATGTAGCAATCATATTTATTTTGATACCAGCTTGACATCAATAGCACTTCAAATACACATACACTTTTCTGATACCTCTCTACCCCTCACTTTTTTATTTGTTAGCATCTATATTATCGTACATTGTATGCCACAACCATACACTTATCATTACTTTTTATGAATTTGTATTTAAGTACCAATAGGAAGTAAAAAGTGGAGTTACATACCAAAATATACAATAAATAGTACTGACATTTATAATTACCCAAATAGTTAATTTTACCTCAGATCTTTATTTCTTTATGCTGCTTTGAACCACTCTCTGGTGTCCTTTCCATTCGGTCTGAAGAATTCCCATTAGCATTGATTGTAGGGCAAGTCTAGTACTGATGAACTCCTTCAGCTTTTGTTTATCTGAGAATGTCTTAATCTTTCCATCATTTTTGAAAGAAAGTCTCACCACATATAAAATTCTTGGCTGGTAGCTGTTTTCTTTCATCACTGTAAGTATTTCTACCCACTGCCTTCTTTCCTTCATGGTTTCTGATGAGAGAAATCAGCACCGAATGTAATTAGAGCTCCCTTGTACATAAAACATTGTTTTACTATTGCAGCTTTCAGAACTCTCTTCTTGTACTTTGAATCTGTTCAATACCTGATAGGATGTGTATATTTTCATGTTTATCCTGTTTGCTGTTCTCTAGGCTTCTTGGATGTGCATAGTCATGTCTTCTGCTAAGTTTGGGAAGTTTTCTGTCATTATTTCTTTGAATATTTCTTCTGTCCCTTTCTCTCCTTCTTCTCCTTCTGGGACTCCAATAATGCATCTGTTGGTATGTTTGATATTGTACCAATAGACAAAGAGAGACTATTTTCACTTTTTAGAAACCTTTTTTTTTCCTGCTCTTCAGCTGAGTATTTTCAATTGTCTTTGTCTGTGAATTTACTGGTCCTTTCTTTAGCCTGCTCCAGTTTGCTGTTGAAACCCTCCTGGGAACTTTTTATTTCAGTTATGGTCTTCAACTTCAGTGGTTTTGTTTGGCTCCTTTTTAAAATTTTGATCTCCTTATTAAAAGTCTCATTGCTCATTCATTGTTTTTCTGATATCATTTTGTTCTTTACTGTATTTTCCTTCATCTCTTTGAATATTTTTCACATCATTTTTAAAAAGGCTGTGTTCAGTATGTCCTCAGTTTTATCTTTGCTTTTTTGTTTGTTTGTTTTTTTCTGGTTTTTTATTCCTCTTCCTTTGGATGGGTCATCATTTCTTATTTTTTGTTTGACATAGTATTTTGTTGCATACTGTACATTTTAATATTTTAAAATGTTAACTCTGTGATTTATACCCTGATATGTCTGTTTCTTGATTTTGTAACGAGCTGGTGATATGACAGATATTTTCTTGTGTGTCAGTTACCCTATTAGGAAAGTCTGCCAAGGCAAATGCAAAATGCAGGGTCCTTCCTGTCTTTTCCATGACTGTTTCTTGTCCTAGGTTTGTGCTTATTAGTTGCTTTGGAATTCCCCTGATGGCAGGATTGTGAATGTCCCCTTTATTTCCCAGGAGACAGACCTTCTCCCTATTCTGGGTGTCTTCTAGAAATATAGTGATTATGCTATAAAATGTATCCATTCTTTTAAAAGAACATTATTACTTGTTTTTCTTATATAAATAGTAAAGGAAAGGCAAGTGAAGAAATACACACATGGTCAAGAATATGTGTCTATAAGCTACTCACAATACATTTATATTTCACAGTACATTTATTATTATCATACATCAAAAAACTCAGTGTTTCTCTTTTTAAATAATTCCAAACATCATTTCATGTGTATATAATTTTTAAGCTGTTAAATCGACCAACTTTAAAGGACATGAAAAAAAGCAGAGCCATGCAATTTGTAAGTACATTCTCCGTTCCAATAGAATGGTAAATGTTTTAGTTTGGGCACAGAGAAATTTGCTTGTGCCCTGAATGAGAAGAAAGCAATATGAACAGCCATTAAATTGTAAGAGCCATGGAACTTCTGACACATATCTTGGGTGTTTGAATGTGTAATAATAAAAAGTCACCAGAATTTAGGAAAAGACTCTCTTTTTTTTTCCCCAAGTAGAACACTTTTGCACCTGACAACCTTGCTCTGCAAAGTTCTCTTTTTTTCTTTTAAAATCTTATATTCTGAGGTTGTAGTGTATGTTATATGTCTGAAAAACAATATTGGGCTAATATTCACAAAAAGCTACCAGTTAATACTAGATAAATTATTAATCTTTTTCTAGATTTTTTTAAGGTATATTGTTAATTAGGTTAATGAAAAATACCTTAATTACAAATTGTACTAAGGAAAAATGTTGAATTAGAGTCTTTGATTGCGAATACTATAGCTGCCCAATTATCCTTACATCCAAAGTCCAAGAATGAAAAGATACTAAGAGGCGATATTATCTAATAATCATCACAACATATTTGAAAATTTAGATCTAGATGAAGTGTAAAAATCCTTGGAAAAATAAAACTTGTCAGATTAACTCAAGAAAAGTAAATAATATAGTAATACAATATAATATATATATAATACATATAAAATAATATAGTAATAAAAATAGAGATATTGAACTAGTAGTTTTAAAATAATATATTGATGTTTATATTAATATTTGTAGTATAAACATACAAAAATAGATATTTCCATATTTCCAATAGAAAAAAGGGAAATATTTTCTTCCCTCTTTATGAGGCTGGAATTACCTGTATAGTCAAAACAGACAAGAATAGAATAAGTTAGTAAAACTATAGAACTTTACACTCATGGCCATAGGTACAAGATCCCTAAACAAAACATTAGCAAATTGAGCAATATATGAAAAAATAATGTGGCCAATTTGCATTCAATTCAAAAATGGAAAGTTGATTTAATATTAGGAAATTTAAAAATGATTCTCCAGTTAACACATTAAAAGAGAAAACCATGTGTGAAATCCCATGTTGGTGGCTCATATATCCTTTAAGCCCTTGTATAATGGGAATGGATTTTATGGAGAAGACAAACTCATAAGCAGAATATATGTAAATTCTAGTCAAATAAATCATTGTCTGTTCCAGGGTGGTAGAAATGGTCTATTGTAATTAACTTGCCACTAAGTGGATGGTCTGCTTCCTTGAGGGAAGGTACCATAACAAGGACTCAATATTTAGGAATTTATTGCTAGTTGTTTGGACATTCAGCAGCACCAGAAACTAGATCAACTTTAACGAATGGGAGCCCATACTACTGACCATAACTTATCCTTCACCCCTATGTCCATGGCTATTCCATTCTTGAGCCCATTGTATCAGCACTGGGGATTTCAATGACAGAAGCTAACAAGTGTCAACTAGGGAGTAATTTTGTGTACTTGATTGTTTAGTGCCTCATCTGTGTCAGAAACTCTTTGGTAGGCATTAACATGTCATAGCAAGATCTTTATACATTATGTTCATTCCCATAATTCTATTCACATATCCTCCATGTCCCCGATTCTCCATTTTTTTTCTCCTTGCAGGCCCTTGACTAACTAAGCAAACCATTTATCCCTGCTCCAAAGTTCATGAATATTTTCATTTCAAGAAACTTCTCTTTCAACACAAAGTGTATTACCAGATTCACCAATCAAAGCTCTTCCTACTGATGATTTCCCATCACACTGTCTTTCAGGTCACCAGTGAGTGGGACTGTAGTTCAAAGGAAATCTATTTTCAGTTTACACATACATTGATGAACCAATCTTGGCCTTTCTCTGCCTCCATCAGCTGTTAATAGGGAACCCCCCTTCTCCCATGTGCTTATAGATGTGAACTGAATGAGAGGTGTTTGTGCAAAGACGATGATATGGTCATCTGGGCCACCTGCTCATTCATCTTACCAACCTCACTGTGCACAACACTTAATGTACCACTTCCAACTTCAAATGAGTCACTGTAGGGTCTTGTGCACCTCATTACTTTGTGGATCTGACAGAACCCAAGTTCATGATGGACAATTCTGGCTACATGACCCCTTGAGATAGTATGGTCAAATGCTCCATCTCCACTGAGACCAATTGCATTCTAGGAGACATTTTTCAAAACTTGTATAGTTCTCTGATGCAGATGTATTCCCTTGCTCCTGATCCTAAGGGTTTATGTTGTGATTCAATGGTTGGTAATTGCACAAACTTTATGGTGTCTTTTTCCAGTTACAGATATCTCAATAAAAAAGCCATATTGCCCATGAAGCTGGACTGCTTGCACCACAGCCTGGATATGCTGTGGAGCACATTCCTGCTCTATGCCCTATTTAAAGCAGGCAACATTCTGTGCCACTGAGTACATGGGTAGCAGCAGTACACTCAAGTGTAAGATATGCTATCTTCAAATTCCAAAGAAGTCTATCAAGCATTGTGCCTCTTTCTTAGCAATGAAAATTGCAAGATACAATAATTCATTCTGTATTAGAGGGGATGTCCTCACTTGTCCTAGACCATGAATCCCTAATGACCTCATTGATGTCATGGACCACTTTTATGGATTGAATCATGCCCCCCACAAAGATATGTTCAAGTCCTAAACCCTGATCCTGTGAATGAAATCATCTGTGAATACAATCTTCAAAGATCTTATCAGTTAAAATGAGGCCAAACTAAATCAAGGCTGGCCTTAATCTAATATGACTGGATTTCTTACAAGCAGAGGAAATTTGAACACAATGAAGAAAAGTCAGGAGGAAACAGTAGGACACAGACAAGAAGAGAGATGGCCATGTGGCAGAGGCAGAGATTGAGTTATGGATTGCTGGCAGGTCACCAATAGAACACTACAGACTTCAGAGAAAGCATGAGCCTGTCAACACTTTTATTTTGTACTTCTGGCCTCCAAAAGTGTGATATATAATTTCCTGCTGCTTAAGCACACTTGTCTGTAGTATTTTGTTACAGCAACCCCAGCAAACTGAGTCAGCCCCCTTGGAAGGTTTATCTCCTACCCTTTGCAGCACATGTCCTCTCCAGGGACCTCTAATATATTCAACACTTCTTCATCCTCAGGTCCAATTATCATGATATGTTTGATATAGTGTACCAATGTGATGCTCTATAGAGTGAAGAGACTGTTCAGATCCTTTCAACTGTTTTATAAAAGTGATAAAAATGTTAATATAACCTTGGAGCAAGACTATAACTAGACACTATTATCCATCTTACATAAATGTGAACTGCTTCTGTCCTCTTTGTTGATTGTGATGGAAAAGAACACATTAGCCAAATCAATGGCTGCATACTATGTATTTGAGGCTGTGTTAATCTGTGCTAACAAAATACTGCACGTGGCAGCATAGCAGCTATTATTGGCGCTACAGAAAGACCACATATGGCCCTTGCAACTGCATTTGAATTTGTAGTCATCCTTGTCATCTGCCAGATTCTAGTTATTATCGGGCCAATATTGGTGAATTAAATGAGTTTTGCTGGGACCACTACCCCTTTAGGTCTTTATGGATGTCACCAGTTGTGGCAGTTTGAGACTGTTTTATGAACTCCTAAAAGAGAAAGATTATGTTTTTAAACTGATCTATTCCCGTGGTGTGGTAAATTATCCTTTGATTGAAGTTCCTTTGATTAGATTACTAGATAAGATCACTTCAGGGCTTTTTATTGGACTACATCAGTGAGACATGACTAAGGCGAGTTTCCACCTCCTTGCTGGGCCTGATATAAACAGAAACACAGAGAGACAGACACAGGTAAAAGGGAGCTACCACGTTAGATCTGGCCACTTGAGAGAGGACTAGAGGATGGCTTAAGCATGAAACCCTAAAGAAGCTGGGCCCATGGAGCAGCTCAAGAGGAGACAAGCCCTATGCCAAGTTTGCCTACAGCTGCAGAAAGGCAGAGACCTCGGTAGAGATTGGTGGCCACCTTGCTTCCCCACATGGCAGCTGACTTTGGTGAGAAAGGACCTCGTATGGTGCCCTGATTTGGACTTTTCATCGCCTTGGAATTGTAACCTTTTACCCCAAATAAATCCCCTTTATAAAAGCCGACACACTTCTGGTACTTTGCACGTGCAGATAATTTTTTGAAACCTGGAATGAGTGTTGACCCACACCAACGGAAATAGAAATGCCAGAAGTACCATGGCTAATAGTGGAAGAGGTCAAAAGGCTCATGAAAGAGGACATGCCAGAGTGGAAAGACTGTAAGGCTGGGAACCAGCCAACTGTTTTGAAGGAGATTGGAATGGTATTCCATGTACCAAAGAAATAGGGAATGTGCTTATGAGAGGGGTAACTGAATTGTTGAGAAGCATTTGATGGATGTCCTCTGGAGGCGAAAGCTAATGGTAAGAGATACTATTATAGAACTGGGTTTCCTGATAGCAGTAAGACCATAAGCACTTAGTTATCAAAAACAATCTGGGTGCAATTACTGCAATGTGTAGCAAAGTTGGAACAAACAGAAAAGCATGACCTGCAAAAAGCATAGCATTCATAAAGGACAGCTAGCAAGAATGATGCTTAATTTATATAACACAAAGAAATTATATTTCATTATTCTCATGATCCAGTATCATAAATACTTTCCTGGCTCCTTCCTTTATATGCTGTCAAAGTTCTCTAGCTTCGTGTGGCATATGTTCCTTTTCTACCTTGACTGGGAAGGTACACATGTGAGCTGTCATCAGCAGAAACTACTGGAGGCAGAGGAATGAGTGCCTTTTTCCTGAAAAGTTTGGGTGGTAAACCAAAATATCCACTATATTGCTAAACATCCCTTACATTGCTAAACTGCTTAAAAAATAAGGCATAAGGATCAACACAAATTTCACGATTTTGGTTACCTCTGTGGAGAAGGTGCCGGATATGATTGAGAAGGACACAATGGAATCCTGAAAGTTATTATTAAAACTTTGTTTCTTAACCTGAGTGATGAACAAATAGTTGTTTATTATTGTTTAAACTGGATGAATACATTTTATATATTCTTTTGTATATATGTTATAAGCCATAATAAAAATTAATTTAATAAAATGATTCCTGGCACTAAATCTAATTTAAAAAATAAAACTTTTAAGTCACTTATGGCAATACATTTCTTAATTTAAGAAGGAAATAGTAAGAATGGTTTGTACGGTATGCAAATAGAGAAATTGCAGATTTTGAAGGTTTGAAGATTTAGATGGTTTCCTTTAAATGAATTCACAATGGAAATTCACAAATGGAATTCACACTTAGGAAATTCAAATACTCTGACATGAGTCACCAGTCTTCCCCATTACCGTTGATGGTAAGTCAATCCTTCCAGTCCTTCAACCCAAAAACCTGGAGCCATACTTGACTTCTCTCTTTCTCTCACACACCATATTCCTTGTGTCAGTCAATGCTATGAATCTAGCTTTAAAGTATATTCAGACCACCTATCACCCTGGTCCAAGTCACCATGATCTCTTGCCTGGATAACTGCAGTAAGATTGTAATAGACCTCTCCACTTCTACTCTTGTACCCATGGTCTCTTTTCAACCCAGCACTTTGCCTGTTCCCTTCAGAATATATGTCAGATTCTCTTTCTCCTCTTCTTAAAACCCTCAAAAGCCCAGAATGCTTTTCCTACAGATTTCCTCTTGATTAAATTCCTCACTTTCTTCAGAGCCTTTTCCCTGCTCTCTTTTCTCTTTTACTTTAGCATAATCACCTTCTAAGATACAATACAATTTACATATTATGCTTATAGTTTACTGTATTTTCCTGCTCCCTTCAGTGTACCTATCTGAGGGATCTTTGTTCTTTTATGCATTATTTGCACCAAGGGTAGCACCTGGCCACACTATGCACTGATAATTATTTGTTGAATGACCAATACCTGATCCATGCTGCAGGAAATTTTTTAAAAGTTAAAATAATTTCCTTCAGAAAGCAGCACCGTAAGTTAATCTGTTATCATTGAGATGAATATTTTTCTACATAAGACTTTAAATTCAAATATTACCTTCTGAATATGCAAGTGGTGAATGTTACTGTACTAGGGGCTTATGTTTGTGTAGTAAGAATGAGAAGACCAGATTTGCAGTTATGAGAAAGTACCTATTCTAGAATATACAACTGATAACCTAAAAGTAGCTAGCTCCTACCCAATAAACAATGTTTAAATATTTCTGTGGTTTTGTTTTTCCCTTAATTCTGTCCATCCCACCCTCCCTAAAAGTTGTGTTAAACCTAGTGTAATAGTTTGGCAGTTTTATGTAATTATGAATTCCAAAAATAAAAATTGAATCATACTAGTAAACTGATCTGTTCATCTGGGCATGATTGGGTTATGATTAGGGCATTAACTGGGCCACATCAGTAGGGCGTTGAGCCCTGCCCCTCAGTGGGTGTGGTCTCAAGTATAAAAGGCAAGGCAAAAGGCAGAGGGAGCAGATTTGAGAAGCAGTTTTTTGAGAAGCAGTTCTGATGTTGGAGAGAACGCCCCAGGAGTAGGAAAGTGAGCTGCCTGATAGTCTACAGCTGACCTTGTGGAGGAAACAGAGGAACAAAGCCTGGAGAGAAACGCAGCCCCAGGAAACCAAGAAGCCTGAACCCTGGCAAACATCAGCAGCTGTCTTGCTCCAACATGTGCCAATGGACTTTGGTGAGGGAAGAACTTATGCTTTGTGGCCTGATAACTGTAAGCTTCTATCCCAAATAAATACCCTTTACAAAAACCAACCAATTATTGGTATATTGCAAAGGCACCCCTTTGGCTGACTAATACACCTAGCAAAGTGACACATGGTGTTTATTTTTCAATTAAGTCATATAAAACTCCCCAGACTTAGAAACACTATAGAATTAAGAGAAGAATTTTCCTGATTAGTTATTTTGCTAAATTGAAAGCATTGTCTATTTACTCTACACTTAGCTAAGGAAGCCTACTACTAATACTTTTTTTGCACAATCTAGGACAATTCAAATGACAAACCAAAGTATTTTTTTTGAGGGATATAATTTTATTGTCTCCCTAATTTAGCCATTTCAAATTTAGCTCAAATAATAAAGAATGTGTAAGGGTTTCCTGTTTCCTAAAAATAAGTGATTATGTGTATGTACCATATCAAGACTATAAATATATCTTAATTCTAAAGTACAGACCTTTGCTATTTTGAAGGCCAGGTCTCTAATTAGTTATGTTTTTAAGTTTTAAGATATGGATGTATGGTAACACACACTCGGGTTTTTGCATCAAATTTATTTCACAAGTGTCCTGTGTTGCATTTTTAACATAAGCCTCCAGAGAAGCAAAAGCCTGTGCATTAATCTACAGTACACTGAAGTCCTTTCCAAATTCATATCACAATTTCTCATTTAAATGACCTTCTTTAGGAA
>PVKH010023600.1:0-13825 GCA_004027955.1 Chaetophractus vellerosus
ACTATCCTTGCTCTTAACATCTGTATCCAAGAGCTCTTATTCTGGAAAATTGAATAGAATAAAATAATTTTCTTTCTTTGGGCATCTTTCATCATGATTACCTTTCAGATAAGAAAGCATAAATCCTAATACCCTATTGAGCACATGCCCTGAGACACATGGAGGTTTAAATTTTCCAAAGTTATTATTAGATATACCTCAAAAAATAGAATTATAATGCAAAGGAATCAGAAAGCAAGAAATATAATCATTGCATAAACATTCACTGTGGTTCTGACAGGATTCAGTGATCTAAGTGTTAGAAGCAGAGCTGAGACAGGAAGCTCATGTGTTCAACAGAATTTTTTCTTAAATGTCTCCAAAATGTTTGATCTAGAGCCCATTAGCTTTGTGGGCTTCTATCACAAGCATGGGCTTATGGTTAGGTTAATGTATTTTTCCACAAATAACTTGGGGTAAATCTTAAATTCCCTTTGGTATAAATGCAATTGAAGAGGTACAAATTTCAATAAATTAAGGTAAAGTTAACAAAATATAATTCTGCATTTCTTTCCATTATAATAGTTATGTTTTTATATAAACTATCCTTTTATATAAGTAACGGTTTAATATTACTCTCCTACACTAGGCTTTGAATATATGATTTTTATTTCTTTTTTTTAATATCCAAGTTTTCAGCACTGTGTCTAGAACCAAAAAGGTACAAAAATACCTTTTGGGGGTAGTCTTTGTACATTAATGTCAACTGAAAGGAAACTAGGGAATAATCAAGGGAATGTATGACATATGGATTTCGGTGGTAGATGAATAATGTGGTTAAGAGTATAAATATAATAATGCTCTTCTTTTACAAAATTCTAAGAAAATGGCAATACACTGGAAAGTTACAGCTAATGTAACCTATGGATTATAGTTAAAAGTAATATTGTAATATTCTGCAGCAATGGCAAGAGGTATTTCAATACTAAGGAACCACTATAGGAGGGTGTAGGTGGTATGGGGATTTTCCTTTTGGAGTAAGAAAACATTCTAAAATTGACTGCAGTAATGACAGCACAACTCTGTGATGAAAATGAGAGCTTCTGAGTGTACACTGTGAATGAATTGTTCAAAGCATGGGACGGTATAACACAGGGAATCCAGTGGTGGATGATTGGCTATGGTTAACAGGACAAATATGAGAACTTTCTCTCATGAACAAGAACAAATATGCAATGCTAATATAGGATGTTAATAACTGGGTGGGTTGGGGGAAAAACACACCAAATGTATGATATGGCTATAGTCAGTAGTCATATTTTGCCAATGCTCTCTCATAGTTTGTAACAAATGTTTCACAACAATGCAAGGTGTTGGCGGTGGGGAGATGAATGGGAGTCTTGTATGATGATATGCATGTTTGTTTTATAAATTCACAAATCTTACTATACACTTATTGTTTACGTATGTGCATGTATGAACGATAAACTTCAATGAAATTTTATTTAAAAATACCTTTTGGACAAACGACAAATGAGTATAGTCCCATTTTACCCCACTGCACTCAATTCTCCCTGAGTTTTATCGTATTGTAAGACAATGTCTAAACATTGCAGCATCACATTAAAATGATAAAAGCCTTAATTGAAGACCTACGTGTGAGATATTATGGTAGGATTTTCCAGTCACTATCTCACTTAGTCTGCCCAGCAACCCCGTGAGAGTAACAGAGTCATAACCTCATTTACTAGATGAAGAAGCCAAGGGACTGAGAAGCTAAGGGACTTCTCCAGCTCACACAATAGGATGCAGTAGACCCAGTATTCAAACCCAGAGGGATTCTTGAATCACTCTCTCGCTTGCAAAAGGAACAGCCTTTCAACCATCAAAAGAAAATGTGTTTCCTATTTCAGGACCAACTTTGCTCCAACCAGTCCATGGCATACAGAATAGAAAAACTGGACATTCTCTCTTAGAGGTCCATTAGTTTTACCTGCAATTTAATTAAATTATTTAAGTATAAAATGGCACAAATTAGTTTAAAATGTCACAAAACCTCATAAACCTTCAGTTTAAAGGGGATTTTGGCATCTGGAAGACATAGCCCAGAAACTACAAGCTGCTGAAGGCAGGGGTTTTAGCTGTCTCATTCTCACCTGCACCTGAACCACCCCGTGAAGCAGGCACTATTGTTGTTCTTATTATGATTCTCATTGTTAGTTTTATTTTTATTATTTTATATGTGGGGCTGTGTATTATGAACAGGAACAAACACATGTAATTATGAATTTCTTTTCGGCTGAACTATATAGTTATTTTTGTGAGATGGTGGTTTCCATTTTCAGCTCAGATGCGTTTAAAGGATGGCTAAGGAATAGGAAGTGGGGAGAAAAGTCACTTGTTTAGATAGTGTGGAACGTCAGGGGTATTTGTGCAGCATTTCAACTTTATTTCCTTATCATGAAACTAAATAAATCTAAGTAACTGATATGTAACTAAACATATCCAAGCACCCTACCTCAATTCCATAGTTAGTCTTAAAACACTGTGCCCCACTTGGAAATGGAAGACAAATCAGCTCCAATACTGCCATAAGATCCAGGGGCTCTAACTGTCCCCCTCCCCCATTTCACAAGAGCAGGGGGCACTGGGGAGTGCGGGACTGCAGCAGCTCCACTCTGCAGCGTGGGGTCCGTGGTCCAGGAGGTTCTACCAGATCTTGTTTAGAAACGAGGACCCACGGTTGAGGGAATCGCTCATCTGGAAGGGAAGAAGTTCTCTCCTCAAATGGGAAGAACGACTTGATCTGTGTATGCAAGGGACTGTCTGTGGAATAGCCATCTTTTCTCCTTCCAGGCCAGAGGCTTGTTTACTCCCTCTCCAAATGGTTTAATTCTTCGAAAAATCCATTGCAGTCTACAAGTTTAAAAATATTCTAGCTTTTGCTAAACGTTAGAACTCCACTTAGGCATTGATAGCAGCTGAAGTACCTTGTCTTGTGATTTGGGGGAAGCGGATGCTCGCCTGAAGAACAGTTAGTCCCAGTGTGTGGTAGACCTTATAATAGACTTGCTGTTTGAGTGCCAAAGAGCTACATGATTTCAGGTAAGTTTACGACTTTCCTACATGCTCTTTTACTGACCTAGCACAGAAAACCCTGACCCAAGCAGGAGATCTTATAGTGAAGGAATGAACTTGCTTGGTTATAAGTGTTTAGAGGGTCTTTTTTGAAAGGGGTAACAACTAGTTTTATGACATTACTGAGCAAATAAACTCATATCCTGTGAACCTGTAAAATGGCTTCTAGTTTATCAGCAAGTATCGAGGATGTACCTTGCATGAGCCCACCATTGGGCTAGGCTGGTTATGAATTAATCTTAAAGAAAGGAAGAAGTTTAGGGAAAATGTGCTTTCCGTTTGAATAAATGTTTACTAAGAATCTACAGTTGCCCCTTGGAGTACACATTTTAATACCAAAGGAATATCAAAAGGCACATGAAGCAAAGTTTGACTGGAGGTGCTTGAGTCTAAGTGCATAAATGCAAGGCTAAATGAAGACAGAAGGAAAACAGCAATCTATTATTGCTCTATCAACCCAAATAGAATATTCTGTGCCTTATTCTCATGTTGGTTTTGGCATGAGACACAATCCTCCTGAATCATTTAGAAAGATGGTAGGAGGAGAATTTGTATTGGCGTTAAGCCAGATAAAAGCTACGGATAAAAAGCAGTAGCCAGAACTATGTTTACTTTTGTCTATAAAGACTTTGCTAATCATAGGGAGTGACAGGCAATTAGCATTGGAAAATATACTTACTCTCTCTTCGTAAGTGGCAGAAGCTGGAAATATCTATGGAAAGCAACAGGATACACAAAGTGCTAAGACAACTCCGTTAGTGAAATTTAAAACAAGAGCGGAGATCGGTTCCTTCTTCAGCATCTGGGATACCTGCAACATTGCATCTGCACCGTCTTTGATAAAGCACTGGGAAGCAAAACATTTTTAAGTATGCTGTCCAAGGGAGTTGTCAACTGAAGCTTTAAGAGTGAGGCTCTCTCCAAGATAAGATTTTGCTCTCTTAGTTAGCCTCATTGGTTACTTAGACATCTAAATTTAGGCTCCAATGGCATTTAGACTTTTCTTAGTGACTCAGAGACCATAATGATAATGCTAAGAATAAACATACAGAATCATAAGCAGCTATGACTGACCACAACTCACCCCATATATATCACTAAATTGTAGCAACAACACCTAAAGGAAACTAACAATTCTCCCCACAACAGCACTTGGACAGACCTCCTCTCAAATGGCTTGCCTTTATGAGAACGTGACAATGGACAGTGGCACAATTGCACTGAAGTCACTGCCAATCTGAGAAATATAGCTAGTCCCCAATGAAATTTTCAATTGTTTGTCAGTGTGAAAAAAAAAAAGTAAATTTTTAGTAAATTTTTGTGAAGCCATATAAATTCAATGTCATGGAAAATCCTTTAATATGAGATTATGTTGTCATAGATTGAAACTGTGCCCCCCAAAAGACATGCTGAAGTCCTAACCCCTGGCCCTGTGAACACAGACTTATTTATATATAGGTTATTTGATGATGTTAGTTGAGATGAGGCAAAATGGATTAGGGTGGGCCCTAAACTAACAGGACTGCTGTCCTTACAAGGAGAGGAAGTTTGGACAGACAGAGAGAGAAACAGAGATGGCCATGTGACAGAGGCAGAGCTGGAGTGATGCTGCCACAAGCCAAGGACCGCCATGAAATTTCAGCCACACACCAGAAGCCGGGGGAGAGGCTTGGAGCAGATTCTCTCCTTTAAGAGGAAGCAAGGCCTTGCAGATGTTGATTTCTAGCCTTCAGAACAATGAGACAATACATTTCTGTTGTTTAAGCCAGCTAGGCTATTGTTGCAGCAGCCCTGGCAAACTAAGATATATGTCCTCACAATTTTTGTTGTGTGCCAAAAAAATTCTTGGAAATGATGGTTTAAAAACTAGTATTTTTGTTTGTTTTCCATTTTATGTCAATTTGACAAAGGAATGACACCTTAATTGGCAATCTTTTGTCAATTCTGATTTTATTCTTATAGCTGATTGATTCATAAAATTAAACAGCCTAATAATTATTTCAAATTGTAGCCTTAGTAGAGAAAAATTTAACCTTCCAAACATTCCAAATTAAGCACAGAAAACAGTATACAAAATAGAAGAGTGAACTTTGTATATTGGAGTAGTAGCATATATATGTTGCAAGAAAGTTTTGAAAAGTAAGCATTACGCAGATTAAAACAAGATGCCATTTACCTTATAAAATTGGTTAAAATTACAAAGCATAAAAACACTGACTGTTGGAGTGGGTGTGAGAAACAAGCATTCTCATACACCACTGATGGCAATGGAAACTGGTATAAATATTCTAGATTCCCGTTCAGTAATCGCTATCAAAAGACATAATTCTGCATTATGGTCATACAACATGCTTACATGTAGGAATTTACTTCAAGCAAATAATTATTAGTATATCAGACGACTGAGCTACTAGATTGCTCTTCTCAGAATTGTTCATATTCTAAAAACATTAGAAAATACTTTATATCCAACAATAGGGAACTGGTTAAAAAATATATAGTCTGTACGTGGAATATTATATAGCATTAAAATGTTGCAAAATATGTAAAATTTTAAAAAAATCTTTATACTTTCCTTTGTTCTTATCCATTGATATGATAAAATGAAAAAATACTGTAGCTTTAATATTAGTCTTTATATCTTGTAGAACAAGTCCTCTCTCACTGTTCTTCAATAGTGTCTCAGCTATTCTTTGCCATTTCCATATAAATTTTAGAATCAGCTTATCAAATGCTATTTAAAAAAACTTCCGTCCTTTGGCTAAGATTTCACTAAATCTAAATATTATTTAGAGGACATTGGCATCTTAAAAATGTTGAAACCTCCAAATAAGCAGTTAAATTATAATTTCTCAAAAGCTTTGCTTACCTCTGTTACCAAAATAGCACTTGCTGTCAAGGATGCCAAGAGACTGGATCTCTCATATATTGCTGTTGGTAATGAAAAAATTGTAGAGAGAAATTGGAGAAGAGTTTGATAATTCTCAAAGAGTTAAACATACACTTATTATATGACCCAGCAATCCCACTCCTAGTTATTAACAATATTTATAATAAAATCTTATGTATGATACAAAAAGCTACATGCAAATGTTCATTCACCACCACCATACAACAGAATACCACTCAAAAATAAAAAGGAATCAATATGGATGGGTTACAATGCATTATGGTAAGTGATAAAGTCTTATTCAAAAGCCTATTTACTGTATAACTTATTTATATGATGTAGCAGTTGGCATTATTTATGAAATCCAAAAGTAGATATTGCATTATGCTTGTAAACTGGTCTGTTCTTCTGGGCGTGATTAAGTTATGATTACGGCTTTGATTGGGCCACATCAGTAGGGTGTTGAGTCCCGCCCCTTGGTGGGTGGGGACTCACAGATAAAAGACATGGCAAAGGACAGAGTTGGAGTTCTGATGTTGGATTCTTGAGCTGGAGCCTGGGAAGTGAACACAGAGGTGAACACAGAGGAATAGAGACGGTTCCTTAGACACAGCAGAAGCCCCAGGGAGAGAGACAGAGCTGGTCACCTGACAGTCTACAGCTGACCTTGTGGAGAGAGGCAAAGCCTAGAGAAATTCATAGTCTACAGCTGACCTTGTGGAGGAAACAGAGGAACTGAGCTCAGAGGGAAACGAGCCCCAGGAAGAGAGGAACCAAGGAAGCCTGAACCCTCGCAGACATCGGCAGCCGTCTTGCTTCAGCATGTGGCAATAGACTTTGGTGAGGGAAGTAACTTATGCTTTATGGCCAGGTAACTGTAAGCTTCTACCCCACATAAGTACCCTTTATAAAAACCAACTGATTTCTGGTATTTTGCATCAGCACCCCTTTGCTGACTAAAACATATGACATTCTGGAAAAGGCAAAACTACAGAAACAAAAACAGATCAGTGGTAACCAAAGGCTGGGGGTAAAGTGGTATTGACTAAAAAGGGCAGCTATGAGGCAACTTATGGGGAGGGGATGGTGGGAACAATATTTGTATCTTGACTGTGATGTGGTTACACGATGATAGGTATTTTAAAACTTAAAGAATTTTATGCCAAAAAGACTGAATTTTACTGTATTTAAATATTTAAAAGAATAAAACAAAAACATATAAAGGCAATGGGTAATTCCATAATAAGAAAAGTATTAAATATTAATAGTTATTAGAAAGGTAATAGTATCATAGATCACAGTATCAATATCATAGGTCAAAAGTGATGTAAATTAGTAAAGCGCTAGTCATATTTATTGAAATTGATAATATTTACTATGTTTAAGAAAAATAGACGAGACTCATACTATGTCATCTCTTAAATTTTAAAATTTTGTGAAGCACATTGCCTTCATCTTCAGGCTAAGTAAAACACCACTGAAAATTGTTTAAAAAGGAAGGATGTTTAATTGAGTAATAAAACAGCAGCTTCAGAGCAGTGTGACTCCGGGGTTGATTAATTCCCTGCTCAGTGAGCGTCGCTGAGCTGGTTCAGCTCTCCACTGGCACACCCAGCAGGGCAGGGGGAGCAGAAGGAAGCAGGTGTGTGAACTGCATAGGATTTGAAAACACCTAAAGGCCAGTCTGCTGTTCTTTTTACCACGTGCTGGTGGTTCTAGAAGTGTCAGAGTTAAAATACTTCTCCCTCCCCCCCAATATTTTTTATCTAAGTTCCAAACTGTTTCTGTCATTACTATTGAGATTGAATATCTTTATAAGCTTCGAATTGGCATGTTTTTACTACTTATCTTTTACTAACCATCGTATTTTACATGAGAGGTAACTTGAAGAGCTCCTGGTATACAGTTGGTGCCTACACGGAATCAGAATTCTGTCCGGAAGAAGACGGAGGCTGAATGGACGTTGAGTCAGTCACCACTAGTGTGGGCGAGAGCACTAAGCTGCAGTGCAAAGCTTTCTCACCTAAGAAATAATTCTTGATGGTAATAAAGGCAGAATAGCCTTAGGTAATTAATATTAATAAAACTCTGAAAAACATGTTTCAGTTTCCCAAAATGCCAGTTCGGCATTTGTTAGACCATGGATAAACCTGAAGATTTTGTTCACTGACAAACCCAAGTGATGATTTTTTTATTAAAAAAAAAAAATCAGGTAAGGGCTGCAACAACAAACATGGCCCATCTTAATTACTAGGAAACATCTGGAAAAGGGTGTCCTCACCAAAGGCTTGGCCCAGAACCACGAGCTCATAGTCACATTCTGGAAAAGGGTGGGGAGTCAGATGAGGCCAGGATTCCCCTGCAACCTGTTTCCTCCGGCTGAGCGGCTCTGTCCCCCTAAGCCCTAGCGCTGCCCTCTGTGGGTCCCTTGGGCACTTGACCATGCCCCAGGGTCGCTGAGGAATGGAGGGGCCAGTGATATGCAGAGGCCTACGGTCAGAAGAGTTTGGGACACATCTGCTCTGATCTTTTGTGCCCCTGTCCCTCTTTCTTGCTCCCCTTCCCCCAAAATGTCCCTCTTCATTTAAGCTTTATTCAACACTATCGTGCGTCTCAGTATACTAGGTACTGGGGCCACAGTGAAGAATAGCGAGACGGGCACCCCCTCATCGACTGCAGCTCCCAGCCACAAACTACAGGAATATAATCATGCAAAGAAATCATTTAATTACGTTGCAATAAGTGTGACAAAGAAAAAGTACAGGGAGTAGTGAGAGTAGAAAATGAAGGAACATAACGTTCCTCATTAGTCCAAATCAGACCTGAAGAGTGAGTAGGAATCAGCCCCCCAAGGAGAGGGAAGTTCCCGAGGCAGAACTGAGCTCCTGCCAAGGTGTTAGACGACAACTTTATGGCACGTTGCTTGATCAGAGGTATTTCATTCTTATCCGGGGGCTCCCAAAAGAATAAATATTTAATGGTGGGATTCTCGAGAGGCATGTGACCAGATGTTGGGGTCAGGATTCCATTTTGATGTTTGGTGAACTCTTCATTTGGGGAGTTATGAGAAAGATCAGACCGGACAGAATAGAGGGGAATATTATGAGGGACTTATTTAGCATAGGTAAGTTGGGGGTTTTCTGTTTGTTTTTAGTTTTGTTTTCCTTTGTTTGTGGGCGATTAACTTGTGGAAGTGTTTCCTTCTCCCCCTCCTCCTCCCGACCTGTCTTACCTTATCTGCCCAATTACTGCCCATCTGATCCAGTGGAGGCTCTCACAAAATCAGGTCTGGGCAATCACGTAATTCTAAATGCCCTTTAAGGATTTTATGAAACAATTAAAATTTCATTTTATGCTTCCTATTTCTCAAGTGGCCATGCATTTGTTTTTCTGTGATCGTCACTCTGGGAGCAAGCCTAAAGAAAAAAATAGAGAAAGCAAGGAAAGGAGAAGTGAGCAAAGAATCAGAAAACAGCAGAAAGAACACAACAGAAGTTAGGTAAGAATCATCCAGCTTCATTCAAAATCATATAATTGATGACCTAAAGCAGAACTAGATCACCTATTAGATTTTGTTTCCTTTAATCTTTTTTTTTTTTTTCAAAAAGTTGGTATATCAGCATTGATTATTTTTCATGACTGTTAAGTTCATTAAGTTGTCATGTGATGATATGCTTTGAATAACTGGGAAAAAAGGCCAATTTCCTATTGCAGTTCATAGGTATGGCTTATTAGAGAGAAAAGAGCTCTTAATAATAAACATCTTGAATTAACACCCAATTAAACAATTAAATTCCAAGTTTAAATTCAAGATGTAATGCTGAGCAAGTGTTTGTCAAACCCCGGTCAGTTGTTACACAAATCTGTAATCCAAAGTTCTTGTAAAAATGTTATTTAGCACCTAAATGTGTGATACTGATTAATGATATAGTCACATAGGAATGATCTTATTTCAAATTAGAAGTATTCCTTGAAATAAGAGTTCAATTCACTACGAGAAAAATTCCAAGATGACAGAAAGAAAAGGGTTTATTAAAATATTTTTGATGACATCTACGTGGAAATATCTAGAAACAGACTTTCTTTTTCAGAAGCATTGAACATTTCTTTATAAAATGAAAAATAAATAAAACATTTCCTTGTAAAGATTTGTGGGCTAGAATTGCATTTTTAAAAGTTCCCCTTGGGATTACAATGTTAAATAACTATCACCCACAGAGAGCTTCTAAACCCACAAAAGCAGCTTCTGTAGACACACGAAAATAAAGTGAAAACAAAGACATGCACAGCCCTCACCCTCACATATAAACACACATGGGTAAACACCTCACATTTTCCTTGTCACACTCCCTCAGGGATGCCCTGTCATATTTCCCCAGAGATAAATTTGGCAGCTGTACTTTCCTTTTTCACCAGGTAGTCTAACAGATACTGCAATTCCCCTGACTTCATCTCTTGCTTTCCTTAACTGTACTTATTCCTCTCCCTTTGGATATTTCACTCTATTCTTATCTCGTTTAAGGATGTCTTTGTTCCCCCTTGATCTTCTTGGGTCTTACTTAAGCTTCAGAATCTCCCACATTCCCTGCTTAGAAACAGAAGGAAGTAGGAGCCCTGGCAGAAGTAACAGCACATCAGAACCAGGGCTTAAGAAAGTACTTTCCAACTTTTCTTTCAGTGTGTTAATTTTATATCACTTTGCTATTAGGATGAAGTGGGCCTCGTAGAAGGAGTTGGGGAGTGCTCCCTTCTCTTCAGCTTTTTGGAAGTGTTTGAGCAGGATTGGTGTTAATTCTTCTAGGAATGTTTGGCAAGATTCATGTGTGAAGCAATCTGGTCCTTATGAATAGAGATGCAAAAATCATCCACAAAATACCAGTAAAGTGAATCTAACAGCACATTAGAAGATTCATACCCCCTGATCAAGTAGGTTTTATACCAGGTACGCAAGGGTACCTTAACATAAAAAAATCAATTAAGGTAGTGCACCACTTTAATAGAAAAAGGGCAAAAACACATGATCATACCAATTGATGCAGAAAAAGCATTTGATAAAATCCAGTAACGCATCTTGATAACCAAGAATAGAAAGAAATTTCCTCAACATGCTACAGGGCTTATAGGAAAAAAAACACCACTAACATCAGACTCAATGGTGAAAGACTGAGAGCTTTCCCTCTAAGATCTAGAACAAGGCAAGTATGACCACTGTCACCACTGCTATTCAACATTATACTGGAGGTTCTTGTCAGCACAATTAGGAAAAGAAGAAATAAAAGGCATCCAAATTGGAAAAGAAGTAAAACTTTCACTATTTGCAGGTGACGTGATCCTATATACAGAAAATCCTGAAAAATCCACAACAAAGCTCCTCATGCTAATAAACGAATTTAGCAATTATTGGTCTTTTAATGGATATTTCGGTTGCCTAGAGAAGATTTTCATTTTTTTTCTTGTTCTAAATAATTTTTGGCATTGCTCTATAAATTTCATTTGGCTAAATAAATAAAACTAGGTGTTATTTTTTCTGTTTTTAATGTTATTTTGGCTCAGAAGTTTATGCACAATAATTAATTCTACAGCTGCTATTATGTACTAAAAATTGGAAAAGAAATCCAGCAACAAAAACTCTGAAATACCATATATGAAATCAAGAGTGGAAACATTCCATCTGCCAAAGCATTTACTTGTGATTGAATGTCCATTAGAGAGCATTCAGAAAAAGACCTTCAATCATCATTACAGATGATTTCAAGACACTGGCCAGGAGAGCTGGTCTTGTTTTTCATATACTTCCATGTTGTATTAGGACTGCTGTTCATATTTTAAAAGAAAATAACATCAGATTATACAGTGTCCACTGAGGTCCACTTACAAGACCCAAGGAGGTATTTTCTCCATGGTATTAAAGCTCAAGGTTAAGACACAATTTTCATTGGCTATTTTTGCATATTAAATATTTTGTTTCTTTGTATTCTTTTTGTTTGGTTTCATGCCAAAAAAAATCTTAATCATGGTAGTGAAATGTTAGATACATATATTTATAGAGATAACGTTTAAAAACCTTATAGTATATTATAAAGAAACCAAGATAAAGCTAAATATTAAATTTTAACATGATATATGAATCTAGTTAAAATTTTTAAGATAAAGAACTTCCAAAAATATAGTTCAATATATTGTTTGAAAAAAAATGAGATTGTAAAAGCATTTAATTTAACAAGAGAAAATGGACACACAACAGTCAGTCCCCAAAGAGCACATTTCAAGACTAGCAGCGGAAGTAGCTGGCATGTGATTATGAAATCTGATGACTGAGCTAGCTCAGGCTCTGCTCTGCGTCACGATGCTTTGACAAATGGTAGTTTCACTGCTTTAGGCACTATGTTAAAATAGAGATTTGTGAAATTGGGAATGTTCTTTTGAAGTGGTGTAAAGTCGGAACTAAACATCTTCCAAAAGAACAAGGTGATGTAAAATTAAGAACTTGGTTTCCGAAAGAACAACTATTTGAAGCTATGTTTAGTGCCTGAAATGTCTAATGTAATTCTGATGACATGCAAAGCGAGGTAAAAATGCTGATCTTAATAAAAAACTTACCAACTGTGCAGTGACTCAAGCATTACATTTTGTCCTATTCACTTCTTAACCTTTGGCAAAAGATACTTATCCCTCCATTCTACTCCAAGATGCCACACCGAAGTTTATATTAAGAGAGAGAAAAGAAAGATTTGTCAGATCTTGAAGTACTGTGTATCATTTATTTTATTAAAAAGACTTTGAACCATATTTACTGCAGACGTCCTCCTGAAATCAATAAAGAAAAACTTGAGTCCTTTTTTAAAAAGAAGATAAGAATGAAAAGAGTAACATAGGACACTGAGGGTTGACCTTAGGCTCAACTCCTTGTGGAATCTAATTGTTTACTGCTCTAGTAGCAGCTCTAATCTTGCTTCTTTCATAATATATCTGTTGTTGAAATCCTGTAAGAATTTAAGTCTTATTCTTTTTGTTCCCTTAGCCTCAGTATCCTCTGAATATAAATTTAATTTTTTTAAGTTACCAGTGGGCTTATACTTAGAAGAAATGTGAAATCTGTTTTAAAGTTGTATGTTATAGTAGATTGCAATGTTTTATAGATTATGGGTTTCTTTCAGAATATGAAGAAAGCAATGTAGCTGTCTCTCAAAACCATGCCCTTAACACAAAATGTAGCATACAGTTTCAATTCACTTATGGACTTACCGAAAGGGACTTCAAATGGTAGTTGATTTCATGTCTTAACCCTTATGAATTGTATTATTCTCATGAGTATAAATTCCTGTTACTCCACAACTATATGTCTATAGTAAGGTATACGAATTGGGAAACTGACCGTCAAAGGCTGAATGGAAAACTTTTTCCTTTCCATTATTGGTTTCTTTCATTTTCCCCAATATGGAAGATTTAGGATTTGTTTCTCCGATTAACTTATTTGAAATGAATCAATCATATGTTTGTTTTGAACTATGTCATTGTCATTTTATTTTATTTTATTTATTTATTTTTTTAAAGATTTATTTATTTTATTACATATCTCCCCTTCCCCCCCCCCCGCTGTGGCGACGCGCCGAGACTGGTCACTGCGCAGGCACGGCTTTCCCCGCTTGTGAGTGGCTTCTGCTTCCATTCACGGCCGGCTTTCAGTTCACGGGTGGCTGGCTGCGCTCCATTCGCGGGCGACCTGCCCTACCCGTGGTGGCGTTTGCCCTGTCCGTGGCAGCTTTTTGCCCTGCCCACGGCGGCTCCGGCCCGCCCATGGCGGCTTGCCATTCTCAA
>PVKH010023601.1:0-13824 GCA_004027955.1 Chaetophractus vellerosus
GGGAACAAAGGAATCCAGAAGCCTGAACCCTGGAGACGTCGGCAGCCATCTTGCTCCAGGGCATGGACTCTGGTATGGGAAGAAATGTATGCTTTGTGGCCTGGTAACTGTAAGCTTCTACCCCAAATAAATACCCTTTATAAAGACCGACCAATCTTTGGTATATTTCAAAAGGCACGCCTGTGGCTGACCAAAACAGCTACAATACTAAGTGAGAAATTAAGGAGGGTTGGACCAGAGAAATCTGTAGAGGTAGAGAGAAGGGTTGAGTATTATTCAGCCAGGGAGTCATGTTTTTCCTGGGCCTTCAACCATTCCTCAAACTTTCTGCTTAGTGGAGAATGGACGATCCACCTCAAGGATGAATCCTACCACATCTCTCCCAACGGTGGGAGTTGAGTTATCTTTGAGTAGTTGGGGTACCTGCAGTATCTTCACTAGCAGCTCTTACAGTTTTTACTGGCCACTATTAAACTCTGATAATAAACATCTAAGTGTAGTGGTAAAAGCTTAGTATTGGGCATCAAAAACATCTGGGATTGAATCTACTAGTTACTGGCTGGATGAGCCTTATTTTCCTTCTGATGAAAGAGAGTAATAATGCTAAAACCTCCAGTTGTTGGTAAACCAAATGAGATAATTCTACCAAATACTTTCCAGAACAAATTTTGTCTCTTCTTCTTCCTCTCATATAATGCCTCCCATATAATACTGTCTTTGGGAAATTTTGCCTTGTTCTGAAATGATCTGCCTCTATTGCCCCAGTTTGACTGTGATTATGGGAGCTTGGGCTAATAAAAGGAAAGCCCTTGGATTGTTGATACTTTTGAAACATGCTTGGCAGCTTTTCCAAGCGACATTACCATCCTCTACCCCCACCACTTCTCCAAGGGCAGAGAATGCAAATCCAGCTACAGCTTGAACAAACTGCCACTCAGCTTAGAGACAGTGCCCTGGGAATATCTCAAAGAGGTCAAAAGGGGAAAAAGAACTATTGTATAAAATAACAAAATTTAATAAGGCTGTTCCTGTCATCAGCTTTGGCCAGTGCCACAGGAACTAGTGGAAATGTCCCAGCAAGTAAGTGCCAAAATGCTGAGGAAGGGAAATCTCCCCACAAGTGGGAAAGATATTGAATTTACAATGAATTCCTTTAGACCAGAATTTTTCACAGGTACATGTCCTGGATTGGTTTCCTGACTTTTAAAAAGTCATAGAAAAATACTGAAAGAAAAAATGAAAAATCCAATTATTAGTTAGAATCTTCTTGGGCATGTTACTGTGCTAGCAACCTTAGCTGGTCTAATCACTACTATCATTGAGTTCTAAGAGATAAGACTGTACAAAAGCTGCCACATCAATGAGCCTGAGGGCAATTATTACAAAGCAGAGGGCCCATAAATTAAGCTGTTAGATTTCTGAGCTGTCAATGGAACACCAAAGTAGATCATGTGTCAGGCAGGAAAGAGTTATTTGGAAAAGGTTTTAGCGGCCATATATATACTGCCAGTGGCAGTCAAATCTATATTTTATTTCCTCTAATGATGTTAATTAAGCTCATTAAAATTACAAATAAAGGAGCTATGTATAGATGTGGAAGTTTATGGTAAGGAAAGGAGGGAAGAACATGTAACAATAAAGTGCTAGGTCTGACCATCCAGAGATTAAAAATGAAGGCACATTAGCACCAGTATACAAACGCCTTAACTCTAAACTCCACCTGATATTTGGACACTCTGCTCCCTCCCTTATAGAGTTCAAGAAGTTAATAAGGTGTCTCAAAGGAACTTGGAAATAAATGCACTCTGGTGTTCTGGTTGCTTTCATTACATTGACATTCCCTCCTCTATTGCCAATACCATTGTATTAATTTGCCAAAGGCTGCTGATGCAAAATCCCAGACATGGGTTGGCTTTTATAATGGAAAATTTACTAGGGGTAAAAGCTTACAGCTCCGAGGCCATGAAATGCCCAAATCAAGGCACCATCTGAGATGCTTTCTCACCAAAGTAGCTACTGGTGATCCTGGTGTCTTGCCATGTGATGAAACAAGATGGCGGGTCTGCTGGTCTCTCTATGAGCTCAGTTATGGTGATCAGGCATATGGTGTGTGTACTTTCAGGCCTCCTCTCTCAGCCTTGGCTGCTTCCCTTTTTCCCTGAGTCCAGCTGTGGGTAATCAGACATATGGTTCATATCTTCAGCCTTGAGCTGCTCCATGGGCGCAGCCTCTTGGGGGCTTTTGACTCAGCTTTAGCTGCTAGTGATCCTTGAGTCCGCTCTCATGGCTGAGTCAAAATGGCAGAGCTCCCTTTTCTGTGTGTCCTTTCCTCTGTATCTCCATTTATATGAGGCCCAGCAAGAGGGCAGAGACCCAACCTGAGCCATGCCTCACTGACATAGCCCAATCAAAACAGATCTAATCAGGTAATCTAATCAAGGTCCCTTAACAGAATTTAATGTCACCAAAGGGTCTCACACCCACAACATTGGATTAATTAAAAAAACATGTCTTCTTGGGATTCATCAAATCCAAACTGTCAATGCCATGTATGAAAAATGCCAGTGTTTTCAGGGGTGGTTACCTAATCTTCCCCAGAAGGCTCATCCTTAAGTTATCAAAGTAGTGTATGTGTTATCAAAGCTGCTATATATATATATACATATATAAGTTTCAATATATGGGCTTCACTTGGATTCTGATCAATCACACTATATCGGAATTTTTAAGACAATCAAGGAAATGTGGAATACTGACTGGCTCTTTGGTAATATCAAGTAAGTATTGTTATATTTAGGTATGATAATTGCATCAATATTAAGCTGCTTTGCTGAGTAGGTTATTATCTTTCATAAATATATATAAATAACCTACATGATATCTTGGATTTAAAAATATATATGTACGGGCAAGGGAAGTGGGACAGGGAATAGATGAAACCAGATTGAGTTGATAATTATTGAAGCAGGGTGATGGGTACATGAGTATAATCTCTACTTTTCTGTATTTTTTAATTTTTTTAGTGAGGGAGAAGGAAATATTAGACCTTCCTTTTGTTAGCTGCTCTTAATCCTTTCAATCCCAGCTCAATTTTTACTCTCTCAGCGTAGTCACAATGGACATTTGTCATTCCTTTTTACTACATAACATCAGAAAAAGCCAAACATTTCTGTTTCCTAAATTCCTTGCAGCTGGCGAGGAGACACAGACATTGGCTCCAACAAACAAATACACCTGTCCCAGATTTCAAATGAAAAGAATCAGGGATTGCATACACTCAAGTCTGTGAATTATCCAATATATTCTGGTTAAATTTCTTCTCTGTTTAATTTGGCCAGAGATGGCTTCTGTTCTTGTAATAAAAAGCTTTCCTTAAACAAAAGTGTTCACTGATTCCCAAGTTAAGTTCACAACCCTTTAATAGGTTTTTATAAAACCGTTTGCTTACTTTTCACAGCACTTGTCACAGTCCCAATTTATTCCCACACTTATTTGATTCATGTATGTGTTCCTAATCTGATTGTAAGCTTCTGCAGTGCAGGGATCATGTGTATTACTTCATTTCTGTATTTCCAGTGTTCATCCCAGTGCCCTGGCATATTGCAAAAGCTCAATGATTATCTGTTGAATGAAAAAATAAGTGAATGAGAGCAAGAGGTGTATGAGGGCAGTATTGTAGTGCTCTATCTTTATCCAGTTATCATATCCTTTAGGCACATGGAAGGCTGGACTTCTTAATCCTTATGGTTAGGTGGGACCATACATTAAGCTCTGTCCAGTGGTTTGCCAGTAGCAGGGTCAGGTGTAACTTTGGTCACAAGCATTTAATTGCCAGGGCTGAAGTCTCTTTCCCTAGTGCAGTGACCATGATGGCCCTGTGTTCCAGATGATACTCTACAGGAGGGCAGAGTTTGTTAGCCTAGGTGCCTGCCTGATTATGTGGAGTAGAGCCCCAAGCTGGACTGCATTAAATGTGAAGGTTGAAAAAAAAACAAACAGAACAAGCCTTTGTTGTATTAAGCTGATGAGATGTGGGCATATTGTCATCTCTGCATACCCTACTCCATGCTGACTCATACAAGTGGAAGAAGAGAAAGGAAAAGTATAAAAAGAGGAATTGAGAGGAGTTAAGTGTTTGGGAGGAAAGTGGACAAGGGAGAATCTAGACTTCAGTAGGCAAATAATTAGGCTTGTTGGTACTTATTTTTGGAGATGAAGACAACTTGTCCACTTACTTGCTGTGTTATATTGGATGAGTTTTTTAACCTCTCTGAACCTCTAAAATTGGGAGCAAATACCAACTTTCTGGGGTTGTTGTCTAGATTAATTTCAAATGAGATAATTTATGTGAAAGTACCTAACACAGTGTTTAGCTCTGGTTGAGTGCTCAATGGATGTTGATTGAAACCAGGGAGGGGCAGGAACTACATGGGGGAAGCCACGTCGTTAGAGAAGGCCTCCAATTGCTAAACCAGCTCATGCTTTGAATCTCCCAAGTCTGTCACTGTGCACGGTAATTTAGTAAATCATTTTGAACAGTAGGGTGTTTGCTTATTCAATCAAGAAGTGGATTTATACCTAATTCTGGCGGCTCCTCTGCAAAGTGCTGTGAGCTTAGGAGGCTCCCCAGCTCAGGAGCCAGATTGCTGCATGGTGATTTATATGATCTGGGAGGCTGGGCCCACCGCCCTGAGCACAGGGCATAAATCCGAGGCTTGCAGGGAACCCTGATTCGGCCTGGCACACCTTGGCAAAGCACCAGTCATTAGCCCCTTCTTACCTTACTGTGAACTCTTGATTTTAAAAAGGGTGAGGACATGGCACAGGCTCTGAGGCTGCTGAGTTTCATTCATTTTTAAAAATTTATTCAGCTGATAATTATTGATCACCTTCTATGTGCCAGGCCTGTGATTGGTTCTTGGGGCACAGATGGTAAAGGTGGAAGATCCAATCCTACCCTCATTCTCTTTTGGGAACAACCATTAAGACAGTCAATAATTATATTACAATGTGATAAGTGCTGTAACAAGGGAAACCAAGGTGCTGTGGGGACAAAAAGAGAGACGTATAAGAAGATCTTGGAGCACGAGAGAGGGTTGGCATTCTAGAGGAGGGGAGCTCTAAGCTGAGATGTGAAGGCAACTTGCAGGAAGGTGGAATGACATTTGCAAAATAAAAGAAATAAACAAGATAAAAGAAAAAGAGAAAATAGAAAATTCTGCAATGGGAAGTTATCCTATATAGCTGGAGAGCTTGAGTGGTGAGAGAAGATCTGATTGTGGAGACCTTTTTAAACCAGGCCAAAGAGTTGGCACTTCATCTAATGGGCAATGGAAACTTGGAAGCATGAGTGCATTTGATAGGATTTTCTCTTCAGAAAGTTCCTACTCACTTTTCTATGCAGAATTGACTGGAAGAGGCTGGAAAACCAGGTAGGAGACAGAAAACTACAGGTGGGAAATGATGGCGACCTGGATTAGTATGAGTCAGAGGAGTTCATAGGTGGACATAAAGTTAATAATAAAATCTAACACTGTCCAAAGCTGATTTAATCGTTACAAGTCTATGCTGTAAGTGCTCCCAGTAAGCCCTTAGTAAAGATGAGGGACAGAGAGGTTAAGTAACTTGCTTAAAGTTGCACAGCTTGTAAGTGATAGAGGTAGGATTCAAACCCAAGCAGTTTAGTTCCAAAGTCCATGCATTTAACCCTTGTACTCTGCTGCCTCACCACACCATGAGCTGTCCAAAGTGACAAGGTCCAAGGTCTGTATTATTCATAGCACCTGGCACAGAGCACGATACCCAATAGGTTTGGTGAATGAAAGACTGAATTGGTGACTAGAGCCTGACCAGTCTGGCTTTTCATCTGCCCTGACATTTCCTAGCTTTGACCAGGACAGCAAATCTCCTCTTCTTGCCAAGCCAAAATTTAATCGAAATCGGGGTGACTACCTCTCAGGGTTTCTTTGCACATCCAGCATGATAATGGATGTGAAAGCGTCTCATAAATGACAGTGCACTCTGCCACAAGGGGTTGTTACAATTCTTACTGGAGGCCGAGACCTGACATTGGCGTTCCAGGAGATCTTTTTCTTTTTGTTGAACACCACAGTCTTCCTTTCCCTCGACGTCTTCAGCACAAATTAATTACCGTTATCTTTGTCTGGTTGTTGTGGCCACCTGGCCATCCCTCTCTTGCTGAGAGCTGAGGCTTCTATAAGCCCAAGAGTGGGAAACTCTTTCCTCCTGCGGCGGCTTCCCTTTTCCCCTATTTACTTCTCCTTTAATCTGCATATTATCATCAGCACAAAGCCCTCGGAATAACATCTGACAAATGACGCCTATTAAAAAAAAACTGTGTGCACTTCTCTTTCACCGCCTTCTAATTTGGAATAGCATTATAACTATGCATCGCTAGACAAGCAATATTATGTTAAGAACATGATAAAATACCAGCAGCTCTGTAATGGCACCAACCAAATGGTAATTTCTGCTTCAGAAATTGGTCATTTATTTTGCTGGTCTGTTCTTACGTTCAAATTAGATGAAGTTTAATATACTGTAAAATTGAATGTATTCTGTCCTTTTCAACAAATATGGCGTGTGTGAAAATGATTTATGGCTCACAGGAACATCTAAAATGTTAAATAATCTCTTTTTTGTGTGTGTGTTTCTTAAGTAAGTTATGGCCTGAGAATTTAAACACAGGAAAAGCAAAACTTTATTAAGCTCCAGGCCCTACTTCTCCCAGTATCAGGCCATGGTAAGAATGGGAGCTGTGGCCCCGCAGACATTACCCACATTAATTGCTACATTAATTTTCTTCTATTAACTGTAATTGGGAGGAAAGCAAGTCTTCCCCAGTGAGTGTTATAATTTGTGGCTTAATTTTTAATAAAGCCGTGTTCAGACCGTGGGTGCTTAGGACAGGTCATTTCTTTCAATGAGTGTTTGGCATCCTGCCACTGGCCAACTGTGAGAATAGCTGCTAGAAATGTGTGAATAGGAGCAGGACGTAGAAGAAGACAGGGAGAAAGAGTCTACAGCCCTCACCGGGATACCGGGCTCCCTTCTGGAAAATTCTTGACTTTTGCCTTCCTTCCTCACTTCCTACTCTCCTTTCTAAGCTCAAGGAAAACTTGGGAAACCCAGATAAAAGGTCAGAGGACATGGTTAGACTTGTAGCCAAGTCATTTTAACACTCTGAGCTTTCTCATCTTTACAGATGAGATCATACAGACAATAACCATGCTAAGAACTGACTCTTTTATCACATATACCATGTGCCAGGCACTCTTCTAAGTGCTTTACATATTCATTAAGTGCTTTACATATTCATTAAATACTCATGATAGCTCTGTTGTATTGGTGCTTGATCATCCCCTTTTACAGATGAGGAAACTGAGACACAGAGACATTAAGTAACTTGGCCCAAGTCACACAGATAGTAAGTAGAGGAGTCAGGGCCTAGTCCCAGGTGGTCTGACTTGAGAGTATATGGTTCAAACCGCTAGCCTAAGCCTTCCACAACTGTAAAGCAATTTGAGGGAGATGGCAATTGAGACAGGGCTTGGCATTTCGTCATCAAGAAGCTTCTGCTCACACACGTTTATTTGTTCCCTGCTATATGCCAAACACATCCCCAAGCACTGTAGAAAGATTCAGATGGATAAGAGGAAAGCAGCAGTCTTTAACACACTTAAAATAATGTACCTGAAAGCACGCTAACTCTTCCTTCACCCCTGGTTAATTCCTTATGACAGCAGAACTTTCTGCCCCTCAGGTTTACCGAAAAGTCTAGCTCAGGCACTTGGTGTCAGCAAAGAGGAGAAAATTAATATGTCAGACTTGTGTCAGTTTTATTTATGATTTTGGTTTCATTCTTAAAATAGCCTTGCAAGGTATAGTTCAATATGGTCTGCAAGGTACATGACTTGCCCATGACCCTACAACCTCCTAATTAGCCTTCCAGCTTCTAATACTAATCCACTTTTAGTCTAGCTCTATGCAAAAACAAAATTATCCCAGTGGATCATATGGGAGCTAAAAGGGGCAATGGGGGCAATTAGCCTGGGGTGGGGAGTTCCTGGGGAGGTTGTAAGACAGTGAGGAAAAAATGGGGACACAAAAGAAGCCCAAGACACTGTGAAGCTGAGAGAAGTCTCAACAAAAATATGGTCAATACAGGATTATAGTTAATGATGAAGAGCTTGAGCCAGTCAGACATGGATTTGAATTCCAGCCCTCGCATTCCTAGCTGAGTAAGCTTGGACAGGTTTCTTAGACTCTTGGAGCTTTATTTTACTCAGTTCTAAAAAGGGCATGCACATAAGGTTGACTTCCTAATGTTGTGGTAGGAATTTAATGAGATGCTGTTTGGGTGAATGATCTTAGTTGAGGGCCCTGCAGAGAGAAAGCATCTAATTAATGATTTACCTTAATTATATTAGGAATTCTCTCTGTGGAGTCAACTTGAAGAAGCAAATCACAACCAGGGCTGTCCTCCGTGCAAATGTGCAATACTCACCCACACGGTTTGTCGTTGGCTTTCTGTTCTGCTCTTTCCTTTTAAGCCAGACTAATATATCAAATATCAAGCAAGCTCCAGCTGACCACAAAGAAAGACACCAGCACTCACTCAGCCACTGTTGCCCCCTCCACCAAAGAGTCAAATCCTCATGGTATGGGCTGGGACCCTGGATTCCCTAGGCGCAACATATGTCTCAGGTGAATCTTACGATTGGGCAAATTTGGGAAACCCTGACCTAGTGGTGGTTCTCAACTTTAATATTTTTAAGAGTTAACTCTGGAACTGTTACATTGCAGACTTCTGATGGCCCAGTCCCAAGTAATTGAAAATTCAGGGCCTGGGACCTTAGAATCTGCATTTTGCTTTGTTTTGTTCCCATTTCCTAATTATGCCCTCAATTGTCACCAAGATATTTTGTAATTGCGTGCATGCCTAATCATCACTGTATTTCAGTGTCCTGCATAGATTGCAGCATGCTCAGTGAAAAATGATGTATGCACCCATTCTTTCATTCATATATTCATTCATTCAACAAATAAGTTTTGAGTGTCCAAAATGTGCTGAGTATCATTTTCGGTCCTGAAATACCTTTCTAAAACTTAAGATCTTCCTTCACAATTTGTAAAATCTTAATTTATTTGGGAGAACTTAACCTCATTTCACATATAATGAAATGTTTAAAGGAAAAGAAGTAAGTTTTTTTTCTGGTGAACTTGGGCAGTTTACTTAACATCTCAGGACCTTTGTTTAAGGGTCAGGGAAAGAGGATGATAATTTCTACATGGTAGGCTATCCTCAGGGTTAGCACTGATGCTTGTAGAGTATGTGGTACACAGTAGGTGCTTAAAAATGGAAAATATTGTCGTTCTTAATAATAAGTTAAAAAGGCCATTCAAAGACAGGGTTAACTGGCAATGATTTTCTCTGATGCCACTTCCCAGATGAATAGCCAGGTAAAAAGTCTGAATAGAATTATTGCAAAATCCTAGAATTTCTTCTCACATGCCCTGTGCTCATCCTCTGATTTTAGATTATTTTTTATATACATACATATGCATACATATATATATATATATGCACACACACACTCATATATACGTATCTGTTCCCTTTCTCTCCCTTATTTGAATTAATATTTTCCTTCTTGGCTTTTCCTTCTTTCTTTCCATTACTTCATCTCTTCTTCCCTTAATTTTCTCCTCATTCCACTTCTTACATTTTCCCTTCTTTATCTTCTGGCTTTCCTATTCCTTATTATATCCTAATTTATGTCCTTCTGATTTTTCATCTTCTCTTTGGGGTCTTTCTACTTCTTTCAGGGACCTGGAACAGATTCATAAATGCTTATTCATGGAAAAAGTGTTTCTTATGATTAATTTTTAAAGTAGGTAAGTTGAAAGCTTCAAATTTCTCATTCAAACCAACAACAACAAAAAGGAAAGATAGCCCCTTAAAATTAATAAAATCAAATCATTATATGTGTATGTGTGTGTGTGACCATACATGGGAGTACAACCCATTTTGTGGGTCAGCACCAATTACAATGGTATATTTTCTATAGCGTGAAAGACATAATATACTTTCAGGATGACCTGGTTCTAACACTTACATTTCTAGTAAACTAGCCTTAGGATTTTGAGGAAGTCATTTAACTTCCCTGGGATACTCTGTCACATTTATAAAGTAAGTGGGTTGGACTAAACATCTCTAAGGCACTTTCTAGTACTAAAAACTCCATGAGTCTAATCTCTGACTCACTTCCAACGGAAATACTGTCAAAGGCCAAATTTCATTAGCCTAACAACTCTTACTAGGCATAAGGAGGTATTGAATTACAAATAGAGGGCAATTTATTTTTTGCCAGTTTCTCTGGATCTAGGGCACATTTCTAGACTTAAGTTTTCTCCTACCTTTGGAACTATAGATCTACAACTCTGGAAGGGCATTAAGCAGGTTAGTTATGTCACAGGAAGCATTCTCAGTACCTTTCCTGTATGCAGAGGATTTCTGTTTTTGCTCCTTGAAGATATTTTAAAAATCTAATAGTGTAACACTTGGTCTTCGGAGCTACCATATTGTTTGCTTTTCAGAGTCAAGCAAATGCTACCAAAAGCACAGCTATTTCCAATAGAAGGGCCCACCTGCTCCAGCGCCACAAAGGAGAAACACGTCACTCAGTGAGAAGGTGATTTATTGCGAGTACACAAGTAAGGAACTGCAGGAATCTTCCCTAAACCAGTTCAAAGTGAGAATGGGAGCTAGGGTTTTTATAGGCAAATGGAGAAGAGTAGGGGAGAAGAAAAAAAAAGTTAAGAAAACAAGTGATGACATTAAATCTCCCAATGGTCTTGTGAGGAGCATACATGCAATTTGCCAGTCCTGTGTTGTCTCAAGCACGTTCAACTTGTCCTTGGTTTCAGTGGCAAATAAAACACGGTTTAGATATTGTTGTGCAGGCACAAGGTCTTCATGGCTCCTTTCTCAGCCAACCACTCAAGTATATCAAGCTTTTTGTCTCTGAGAAAAGTTACAGATTTACTAGGTCATAAGGTACTCCTGACACCATTCTGTCTGGCTTTGCTTTGAGATGTTATCTTATTTCTGTAAGTAAAACTGAGAGGGTCTGGTTAATATCCTTCAGGGAACTAAGTGCAAAGAGTAAACTTCTAAAATTAGATTAATAGAAAACCAGCTCAATTAGTTTTAGAATTTTCAGAACTGCTTAAGTGAAGAAATTTTAATAAGCACATTTTCCAGCTAACAAAAACCCTTTTCTTTCTTGATCCTTAATATTAATTTCTTTTCATTGAGTATATAGACTGCCAAGGAAAGTCCTGCAAACTTTGAAATACTTTAATTATTCACCATAATACTAAGAAGCAGATGGATAAAATATCTTGCCACCTGGTATAACTCTCAGGCTCCTCATCATCATGACCTCCTACCTCCCTTGAATTTGCTCTAATTTGTCAATTATCGTTATAAAGTGTGATACTGAGAACTGTCCTCAATAATGTATCTCACTGTACATCCAGGTTTCATCTTTCTACCACGTTCTGGACACATTTCCAATTTGGGCACATCTCTAAGTGTGGAGGTCACAGACAGTTCATACTCAAAATGCTCCATTGACATGCTCATTTCCTGACACCAATATTCTTCTTATGTTACCAGTTTTAGGTAGTGTGGCAATTTGAAGGTAGGTGGACATCAGAAAATCATGCCCTTAGAGCTAATCCATTCCTGTGCTTATAAACTGACCGGAGATGTGACATTTTGATTAGATTGCTTCAGAACGGCATGACCCAGGATGGGTCTGAATCCTTTTACCATGGTCCTTTATAAACAGGAGAAACACACAGACACACATAAAAAAAAACTGCAGAGACAGAGAAACCCCAAGAGGCTGAGAGATCCTGGAGGCTGGGGGCTGGAATCACGGGAGCAGAGAGGCATGGAAAGAGGCCTGAAAGCCTGAAAGAGAAGAGACCTGGAAGAGAGGGAGGAGACAAGTCATATGCCTGACCGCCTACAGGTGCACTCGGGGAGAACGTAAGCCTGGAGGAAAAGGTGGAGACTGAAAGATCTACCACTATGCCCTGCCATGTGCCTGACCCCCACAGCTGAGCTTGGAGAGAAAGCATCTTTAGATGATGCTGCTAGTACTTGATTGCCCACAGCTGCAACTTGGTGAGACAGCATCTCGATTTGTACACTTCCATGGCCTCAGAATTATAAGCTTTTAACCTAATAAATTCCTGATATAAAAGCCAACCTATTTACGGTGTATTGCTCCCAGCAGATTTTAGCAAACTAAAATAGGTAGCTCCTCTGATATCTACTCAGTTGTCTAAGTTAGAAATGTCCTGAACCACTCTTTCTCTTCTTCTCCCTTCACAGAGGTAGGCATATCCTATGAATTTGACCACAAAATTATTTATTGGTTCAGAACTATCTTTTCTGTTTCTACTGTCATCATTTTAGGTCATGTGCTAATGTCCCACCTAAATTCCTGCAACTAACTATTTTACACCTTAAAAATTAGGGTCTAATGGGTTAAGAAACCATGTTAGAATCACAAAGCAATGGATAAAATGGATAAGGTAAACGAGATTCAATCTCATCTTTTGTCTGCCTTCTAAATGAATGTGTATTATATCACAGCACACTATTCAAACTGTAGATAACAGCTATGTTCCCTGTATGAAAGAATAAAATAATATTGATTGGGCACCGACTATATGTCAGACATTAGTGTTTTCACATATATTAAATCATTATGTCATCTTATTTTGCCTTTTTATAACCCTATTAAGTAGGTGTTACAACTCTCATTTACAAGTAATTGAACTGCCTAAGGACCAGAGAGTTCCAGAGTCAAAACGTGGCTAGTATTGGAAACCAAATTTGTGAATATGTTTTATTTTCTGATTATTACTATTAACTCCCGAGGAACGGTCAAAATCAAACTGGCTATAAGCAGATAAAGTAGGCTGCTATTATTTTTATGCCCTTGTGTTGAGATGTAAAGGCATTTAGCACATCAAGGCAAAAATAATTTAAATGATTATTGATTTTATCTTTAACAGCTTCTCTCCTTGAAGACCCAATTTCCCCTTTTCTATAATGTGGGTATAGGACTTAATGACCTGAAAGCTGCTTTCCAGCTTGAAATTTCTACAGTTCTATGATGTGTCACTTGTTCCAGCAAATATATTAGATCAATTATGATTAGATTTGGCAGCAAGTGACAGAGACTAAGAAGACAATGCCTTAAAAAAATATAGAAGTTTATCTTTCTCATGTAAAAAACTAAAAGGAAAGCCACCTAAGGCTGATATTGTTATGCCTGATTTTAGATCCCCAGGTTCATGGATGAGACCACACCGACAATGCAAAAGCAAAAGCAAAAGCAAAAGCAAAAGGGAGCTTTATTTTCTAACTCGAGTTAGGATCCAGGCCTCCCGACAGTGGGTAATGCCATGGACCCCGACCCAAGGTCGTCACAGGATTTATAAGCAGTAAGCAAGGACAAGGGGGAGCATATACATGTGTTCATAGTTGATAAGCATGTTGCAAACTCCAAGAAGCTCTAGGTGGGAGGGTACCCACCCGATTCACTCGAAAAGCAATGACGCAAGTTCAGAGAAGCCCGGGATGGGAGGGGTTATCAGCGGCTCCAAGGATGGTAGCAGGCTTCCCGTGTTATCAGGAGACACTGAGGAGCAGGCTTTTCGGGTTATCTGGAGACCTACATTCTTGGAGGGGGAAGGGCTCTAGGAATTAACTAAAGT